>JAEQBH010009332.1:0-81615 GCA_016808115.1 Tetrastigma voinierianum | reverse complement strand
ATAATTTTTCCAAAGCTCTAACCAAATTAACTAACTTTGCGTGATACACAAAGGATTAAAGTAGGATGAGAACACACCTTTTATTTTATTTTATTTTATTCATGTAGGTGTGTAATATAAACGATGTCTAACTGCCAGCTCATGTAGTAGAGATTCATTGATGGCTTCCACCAGTTAGTTAAGGGTATCATAATTAAGTTCCCCCTCATAATTTCATTCGAAATAACACCTACAATAAAGTACTACATTGTGAATATGATCCATCTTCATCTCATGTAATCTAGCGTTGAAGCTGTGACTCCCAACCAATCAAGCTTAAGGTACTAGGCATAAATTCCCTCCTGACGCACCCGAGATTTTGATTAAATCAACCCACTATTTTTTCCATTTTTTCTTTTCTTTTGCATAATGCCGGTTTCTCATTGACCCTTGAACATGTCCCATCACTAATAGAGTCTATATAGCACCTCCAAGGAAGTGGTATTCGAGAAGAATGGGTAGGACCCAAAGTATATATCAGAGATCTAGTGTGCATGTGATTTCCAAGTTCCAAAAAGAAATACTTTTTTCAAAAAACAAGGGGGTTATCAAGCCATGTTCCCCACAACCATTAGATTCCTTAAATCAAAGATTTTATAAAAACTTAGGTGTCTTAATTTCAATCCAGAAATTATAAAGATCATGTCAATACATTAAGGTAAATTTGCACCTTAAATCCTCGAGGACACACAATCATGCAAAATAAACAAAAGAAATTCAAATTAAATTGTTTGGTTGAAATGCTTTATCTCGCGCCTACCTTCAACTAAGGCATAACATACCATTCATCAATTCAAGTATGTGCTGCAGGATAAGGGTTACCCCAATTAGCACAAGTGCTCGAGCGACTTTGCTCTAAGGCAGCCATCTCTTTGAAGCATGTAGGTGCATGTGATCTCGCGCGATAGATGCAATTAAATATGGAAAATGGGTTGGTCTCGACCCACTCGCCCAAATTCCCACTCAAACCACTCGGCTGTAAGGTGTCAGGGACACTTTAGCCCATTTATATTTAGGCTAACTATTAGTAAGCCTAATCCCACCTCACATGGCTTACGAGCCAAAACAAGCTAAAATGGACTAATGGACTAAAATAATAAAAATGCTAAAAATGTCTTTAATTTTATTGTATTTGTTTATTTAGAGAAAAATGCCTACCAACATATCAAAATCCAATCCTATAAAACATCTTATGAGAATAGAAATTTGTAGCGATTCATCACATAAAATTTTCAGTTTGAACATTTATAGTTAACAAGTTTGTTCACTATTAAACATAATAATTACCACTTCTATGAAAAAGGCAACAAAAGATGACCTATGACAACTCTAAGGAACACCCCTAAATGCATTTATAACTTTGAATTTATTTTTCTTGTTTTCAAAGCAAACTTTTGGATTTCAAGGCAAGAAAATCAATGCCAAATGTTGTACCAAACATTTATGAATCATTCATTCTTTCCTTTGAGGGAAACGAATAAGATTCCCCCATTGAATAATTAAAAAAAAAAATTCATTCATTCAATTCGATTGCAAAATGGAGCAACTAAAATGAGAGAAAGTAGTAGCAAAACCTAAGTTAGGGTTTCTAGAAATGAAGAAACTTCGAGTTGGTAAGAGAAACCACAAGTTAACCCTTAACACAATGGGAAAGAAGAAGACACAGAGAGATTGAGATTTCTCTCCACCTCTTAGAGAGATCTCGTCATCGGGCTATTGGCAATCCCATTACGTGACTCATGAAGCAAAGATCTTAATACATCGGGGTTGTCGTATACGTTGCGTATGACCGATGGATCAAGACTGTAAGCAGGACTATCAAAGGCGGAAATGAGGAAAATGAAGGAGAAGAGGATTAGGTTAGGCTCCTTTGTCAAAAATGCTAGGATTTTACTATTTTAGCATAATTTAAAATAAAAATAAAACTAGGCTAAACAAAAGGCCTACATGAACCCGATTAGCTCCAGAGACTGCTCGAGATGGCCAAACAACTCAGTTCTATTTGAGCCTTAATTTTCGTTAACTCCAACTATCCTAAATTTCGCCAAGTAAGCCCACTTTTTTAGCCCATCGCTCAACCTTGATATTCTCATCTCTAGATACAATGTGTAGTTCATGTGTTTCTTTTATACTCACCTAGTGAAGCACCATGTGATTCCCAAGCTTAGGGTATATGTTCAATGCTCAAATTGGAGAAAACCTGAAAAGCTTAAGAGAAACAAGCAACTCTTCCAAAATTTTAATTTAAATAAATGCAATAAAATGAAAACCAACCTAGAAAGCAAATAAATCCTAAACTTCTTTATTAGGCTAGTTAGTCTCAAGGTCGAGACTAAGCTCAGATAGGTCTCAACATAAACAAACCAGTGGTCTCGAAAAGGTTGTTGCCCTCATCCAAACATTCATAGTATGAGTCAAGGTCATGGCCCATGAGACAATCAACATGTTCCTCACCCACACTATCAATAAAAAATACATCCATGGGGTCATCTTCATATAGATCAGGCTTTTTAACTAGGTTGAAGATATTGACCTCCATGGTCATATTGCCAAAGGTAAGTTGCATAAGGCCATTCCTACAATTAACTAGGGCATTAGATGTAGCTAGAAAATGCCTTCCCAAGATGATGGGTATGTTGTTTATTCCCTATGATTGTTCATGTCAAGCACAACAAAGTCAACGGAAAGTAGAATGTTGACTTGTACTAATATGTCTTCTCTAATTATGCCACTTGGTTCTAATGGATCTATAGGCCAAGGATAGGGTGATATTAGTAGGTTTGAGTTCTCTAAACCCAAATTGCTTATAGACCTAGTAAAGGAGGATATTGACACTAGCTTCCTAAATCATGTGTATTTTCTATATGTGCTTCCCCAAATGGTACTGATATGGTAAAGCATCCTGGTCTTTCTATTTCATTGGGATCTTGTTCTCTATGATAGCACTCAATTGTTTAATAAGGAATGCCTTTTTTACTATATTTAGAGCCCTTTTCACAATATAAAAGTCCTTTAAGAATTTGGCATAAGTATATACTTGTTTTATCATATCTAAAAGAAGAATGTTGACTCACTTGTTTGATTGTCGCAAGAATATATGAACAATATTCTTTTTTTCTTACGCCTAAATGCACTCGAATGGTAGTGGTGTAAGATGTCCATAATCGTCTGTCTAATAATTATCCTCTCTGACTTTTCTGAACACTCACAGAGGCATCATCCTCGCTGGGCTTTTCCCCGGTCTATCTTTCGAGGCTTTCTACTAACCTCCACAAGTGGGAGATAGAAGGATGGTTGTTGGATTTGCCTACCACTCTCAATGTCATTATGGCCTTGACCTCTTTTTTCGCTCCTTCATTAATGTCTACTTCATGAATTCCCTAGGTTTTTCGGGGTTGAAATGAGAATCACCCTTTCTTGTATAGTAAGAGTATTCATAAGCTTATAGAGGGTTTGTTATACAATGTACATCTTTTTTAGAACATATCTCATTAAATTTTTCTAAGCTTCCAACCTTGGTTATTCTCTTGTTTATTATTTTTTGTTCTCTTACAAAATCAAGCATTAGCTTTAATCTAAATATCATTGCAAGTGAAAGGTCTGATAGCCAAATTAGGCTATATGTTCCCATAGCCATTGTTGTTATTGTTCCAA
The DNA here is from genome assembly GCA_016808115.1 of Tetrastigma voinierianum. NCBI lineage: Eukaryota > Viridiplantae > Streptophyta > Magnoliopsida > Vitales > Vitaceae > Tetrastigma > Tetrastigma voinierianum. The sequence continues at coordinate 77,922 of JAEQBH010009332.1, read as the reverse complement.
AGGGTGGAGCATTATATTGGTCAACAAAGGTTGGTCCTCTAGTGTTTCTCTCATAGCAAGTGGCGAAGGACATCTTCCACATGATGATCATAGGATAAGCAAATATGGCATGGGCGCTGATTTTCTACCTCATCGACTTCCATCACTTCCTTTAATAGACATATCATCAAGTCTCCTATGCAGGTGAGCTAAGCTAGCCCTAATTTCAGTATTGTCATCAACTTGATATAGTCCTCTCTTAGGTTCATGGTTTGCTCCATGTCTAGATGTCTCTCTAGCTAGAGACTCCTCCCATCCTCTAGTCAATTCCGTTATGGAACTAAGAACTCTAGTGCCTCCTTCTTTGGTTTATTGTACATAGATTCTACCAATTGTTTCATGCTAAGGGTAAGTCCATCATAGAAGAGATTGGCTAAGGTGTGTTTCTCAAATCCATGATGAGGGCATGCATTAATTGCATCCATATATATGTCCCAACATTGTTAGAACCTCTCACATTCTCTAGCAGTGAATGTGCTAATTTGTTTCTTTAAGGAGATAGTTTTATGAGCAAGGAAGAATTTCTTCAAAAATGGGGCTTGTAGCTCAACCCATGTACTTATGTTTAATGGTGTGAAATATTCGAGCCAAGTCTTAGCTCTATCTTTAAAGCAAAAGGGAATAGAGTAAGTCATACCGTCTCATTAGATGCAGTCCTCTCTTTGATTGTTTAGCATAAAACTTGGAAATCTTAGATATGTGTGTAAGGATTCTTGCTCTCCACCCATGGTAGGTAGGTAGTTGCCCTAGCATTTGTGATCTAGCAACATAGGTCTCTTCGGGTGGTACAATGCGTGATGGAGATCAATGTGAGTTCTTTTTGTTCCCAGCGTTTCGTGATCGAAGCGTTTAAGGTGCATTCTAAGCGGTTCGATTGAGCCATGCTCTTCTCTATTGTTCTCCCAATTATTAGATCGGTCTTCCATATTTTAAGGTGTTGGTTCTATTCTAGCAAGTCTACTAGTGTCGATTCTATCCCGGTTCTTGGTCATAAACTCTAAAACAAATTAAACTAAAAGCAAAAACAAACTACAAAAACTATAAGTAGGGTTAGTTCCAAAATAAATAAAATTAAAATTAAAACTATGTGCAAAAAAATAAAAAGCAAACTAATTAAAGCAAATAAAACCATATTACTAAAAAAAAGGCACCATCCCCGACAACGACACCATCTGGTTTGTCCTAATTTCGGTGGTTTAGATTTCTAGAGCTCAATAAACACAAAATTTATAATACCTAGTTCCAACCCTGGGTAGCCTACAATTAATGTAGGTATAGTGGCTCTAGGATCGTCCTCTAGGATGAGTTTTCCTATTTTTGGAGTAATCATATGTTAGTTGTCCTAGTTTAATTTGCATAAATAAAAAAGAAACTAAAGAAAGAGTTTTGAAGTTTGTAATTTTTTAGAAGAAAGTGTCAAGCTATTATCGAGGTTGTAAACATTAATTACAAGATCTCGGACTTTGGTTTCACCAAATCAGACCTCACCATGGAAGGATCAAAGGGGGGTATATTAGTCCCAATCGTGTGCCCAAAAGATCAACATATAGTTGTCCACCGAACTCCGCCTAGGTTCCTCTATATTAGATATAAATTAAGTTCATATTCTAAGTATGGTGAGCTAGCAAAACTATTGACCTTTGGAGGTGTCTAACAGGTTCTCAACCGGACTCTTTCGTTTTTCCTAGCAAGAAACAATCCCTCAGCATGTTGGGTCAAAGGTGTGCTACCTAAGCACCCACATAACGCTAGACCTTGCTGGCACCCCAAAATCTAAGAAGAAGAGACTCATACGTATAGTCGGGGGAACTAAGATTCACGCTTGTCCCTTACTGATGTCCCCAACCGATGTACACGACTTTAGACCTCTAAACAATAGAAAAGATTTGCATTTTGGTATGAAGCTTAACTAATAGGCATTTTTCAAGTCACCGCACCACAAAGACTTGTTAGTCCTCAAGAACGACCTAAAACTTGATATGCGTATTCGTGTTTTCAGATAAGAATGGCGCGTAAAATATAAAAATAGTGCCTATTATGTGCAAGTATACGCTTTGTCAAGTAATGAAGTGTACTAAGTACGTATATCGATCCATAGGAAATGAGGATGCCAAGTACCAAAAATAGATACTTCTCTAATATCTAAACAAATAACCTATGGATTGAAACATAAATTAAACTAACCTAATGAAAATTTAATCAAGCTAATGAACTATGCAACTAAGGGTTACCAAGAGATAATAAAGTTCTAGGGTATTTGGTGGATGAGAACAATCCTCATATATCTAAGCCAAAATTCCATTCTATTGTCTCTTGAAAAGGCTTCCAAGGCAACTCTTGCCTAATTTAATTATAAGCCTCTTTGGAGGTCAGATAACCTACCAACTAACACTATGTTTCGTGCTTCTCAACTCCAACCCTAAGCATTAGAGATGCCTTAAGACCCATGAATCTCACATGCTCTTAATTACTGATAATTTCTTTACACTACTTGACTAATTAGGTTAATTCATCTATGTCAAATTACTTACTCCCTTCTCATATCTCGTAAGGAACCACTCACCATGTTAAAATTAGCTAGAAATCAATGTGCAAATAACACCCAAACATGAATTAATAGATATACAATCACACGAAATTAATAGAAAACAGAAAATTAACCAATAGATATAAGCTTCATGTCCAAAATAAGACAAAACTTTAGACTATGAAATTAAAGCATAATAAAGGTTTGCTACATCACAAATCTACGATAAAACATGAGAAAGAGAAAGAAGAAACTCTAATGGTCAATAAGGTAGTCTTCAATCTTCTTCTCCAAATCTCTAGTTCTTCTCCTGCTTGAGGCTACTACCAAGCCTCTTTCTTTGGTCCTTAAGTGTTGCTCGCTCATCATCAAGAGGAGAAACTCTATAGAGTGTTTTTCTCAAAAGGACCCGATTCCTTAAATCTAGTGCTGATTTTTGTCCTCTCTCATCTGTCATCTAACCCTAGAACATGTCTCCCCTTATATAGGTCTTTTTAATGGCTAATATGGGTTATACGTGTTGCTGGGCCGTGCAACCTGGATGCACATGTCGCATTACCATGTATAGTTGTTTGTTGATTTTCTCCACTTTTTCATTTGTTATCCCACTTCACACAATTTTTCCAAATGGTTGGCCTAATCATAAAGCTGAACATTTAGAACATTAGGAAACTTATTTAACATAAAAATACCAAAAATTTAAGATAAACATATGGATAAAATAATTATTTAAGATACTCATCAGCTACTATCACCTTGTCACCGTGAGGCAGACCAACTCATCTCACTTCTAAGAAGAATGACTACCCACTCTCGCGGCTCCGAACTCTCCATGGGTGTAAAGACGAAAGCAGAAAACAAAGAAATTCAGAACAAAAAGTTTAATTGAAGAGAAACATAGGAGGTGATCTCCTTTAACTATTGCAAACTAAGAATTCCTAAAAGTTATATATTTGTCATCCTAATTTCTATTTATATGGAAGAGAATTACATCTGGGAGCTAAAAAGAAAGTAAATCGATCCAAATATCACATAACTAATGAGAACTTCTTCTGGTCTTAGACTCTTCAAATTTTTTCTTTATTTCCGTCTGCAAATTTCACACCTTGTGGGAGGAGTGCTAAAATCAGCCCTCCCAAGTGAGTGTAAAATTAACAAAGGCGGCCTACCATCCAAAGAAACAGTGTGAAAACCAGAGTGTAGGGCGTGAAATGCTTCAGAATGTGTTCCAAGTCTCCATCTTATCAAGCAATCATACTATCATGGTCCCAACTCATCTAATGCCTGTAGCTTCTAAGCTTCATAAGACATCTCGTGATGTCCCCATCAAGCCGACCTCATGATTCCAAGAGCCATAAAAGTGCCTAAAAAGGCCCACAAGCATACATGTACTCAAGTCAATAATTAGAACAGGTTTTGGGACTAACAACTTGCATAATCGTGTAAGTATGAGTTTTCGACATAAAAATGGGTTTAAGATGGGAAAACTAAGTGGTTAAAAAAGCTCTTTTTGACATGTTATCACCTATCTAAGATCTTTAACTCACAACTCTCAAAATTGTGGATGGGTCACTCAGGTGGTGCAATTGTAAGTAAAACAATCAAAGGACATATGTGACGCCTGTAAATGGTCCATGATAAACCAACCCATGAATTCTAAGTGATTAGCGCACTAACACCACACTGTTGTGTCCCATTTATCAGATCCATATTTTCACAAAATCAGGCGTAGTCTCCTTGTCTCTGGGAGCTCTACCCAACATACAACCTATATAAATGAGCACTGCTAATTCATCCAAGGTCTCAACAAAAGTAAAGAATGACCACACAGTATCCATGTCCATATCCCCAATATACAACTATATCACAATAATCCATAACTGCTTATTACAACACTTTTATACAAAACATATATTAAACCTAGCTTGTTCTAATATAGTTTACTCGCACCACTCAATACGTCCCATCAGATCCGGCCCATTCATATTTAAATCGAAAATATGAAAATTAAACAATAATTATACTATAAGAGTCCGATCATCTTACCACTTCCTCTCCCCTCTCCACACATATAGGGGAACACAAAAAAATTCGCTCATAACTATTTATACAATAGTCCAAAAGAATTTAACTAATAATTTTTACATAAATACTTTATTAAAAGTATCACACGCCGCTCTGCCTTCTTCACACCACATGGGCCTCGTCAGCTCATCCCTCTAAACCCATGTACCTAACCCGAGATGCTGGAGCAATGCCCAAAGCAGAAAGATTCCTATAAGGGTTACTCTCCACCTATGCACATGCACGGCACCACACATTCAAGGCGTAAAATATTCACGCTCCTACTTAAATGTCTACATGTCATGGATGAGAATGTGACTCACTCTATCCCCATATCCCGCAAGTCCTCACCGACTTCATTCATTACGCATATAAATGAAAAACTTGTCATTGGTGTTTCAATCAATGATTCCTTATCCAAAAACAAAAGGCTTTTGTTTTTATAAATCAAATCATTTTGGATGTACCTGGAGCAATCGCTTCATTTAAAGCCCTCGACGCCTCCGACCGCGGATAGTCTCCGACCTCGACACCGACCCGACAATCTCCGAATCCCTGCACCGATCCCGTGAAAATCTCTAACCTTAGACAACCGATAACAACTTTATTTTTAAAGCTAAGGACAATGATAATGTTTTATTCACATAATTTTCAGGTGATAGTCCCCTTAATAACCGCTTATTTAAAAGACTGACAACCCGATAACCTCAAAACCGTGTAACCTATTTCGACGCCGGGCCCCATGTTACCGGTGCCCACCATCAACACCAAACATGCGTCAATTCACTACGAACTCACACCATTTCATGAGAGATGTACTAGTTCATAATGCAATGCAATCATGTCATTGCCTATTCATACCATGCCATATACAATGAGCAATTATACGTGCATGCCTACTCATACATATCAATTATCCATGCATCATTCGGACATTTTATATTGACAAGCATACAAATCTAAATAAATCATACAATACATGCCAACATATCAATATATCATTATTGTCGGTGGCATCACAAGTCACTACCACTGCAACGATTATCCATCAACCTCTAGGCCAAATTGTGACAAGACATGTCCACAACTAGCCTACAATAAGCCATGTAATGGCCTTATTCGTACAAAGCACATCACAAGCCAAACCATTAGAACACACAATTTGACTTTCACACAATTTCAACCATGTATATCACTCAATTCAAGCAATGATATACTACAATCATGACAAAAATCTGGACATAATCATTAAACAGCCTAAGCTATAGTGGTTCAGGAAAACGGACCATAACTTGAGTTATAAAGGTCCAATTTGGGTGATTCAAAATCATAACATTAAGTTCTCAAATAGAGCTACAAGTTCCTTGAAGGATTCTAGTCCAAATTCTCACTTTTTCCTAACCGAAGATCAGTCCCAAGACCTGGACAGTAGGTTCGGCCAAAATAGGGCAGCTTGGAGCAGTACCAGGAAATGGACCATAACTTGAGTTTTAGAAGTCCGATTTAGGTGATTCAAAATCCTAACATCAATTTCTCAAATAGGGCTACAATTTCCTTGAAGGTTACTAGTCCAAATTCTCCCTTCTTCTAACTGAAAATCAGCCCCAAAAACTGGACATCATATAGGGTCAAAACAGGGCACTATTCCCATAACCCATTAATTTGCCAAACAAATCTTAGACATTAAAACTCAACCAAAGCCTTCCTTAGAATGAAAAAATAAACCAAAGTAGGAAGAATCTCTACCTCTTGGAATGTAGAAGAAAATCTAGGAAGTCTCGTTGACACTTCCTAAACTCGAAACCTTTGATTTCCCGAACTCCTTGCTTGAATCTTTGGCGAAATCCCGTGATTTCGGTGCCCACGCGTAGCTCTCATCGAGTAGATAAACTTTTGTTCTTGGCCCGACGAATTCCGACCGACGAAACTCCGTGGATCAAAGAGAGAAGGAAGAGCTCTCTTTCCTCTCTCTCTTTCTTACGCTCTCTCTCTCTCTCTTCCGTTTCCTTCTTGACTTTCCTTTCTTTTTCCTTTCCTCTTTTCTTTTATTTTCCTTTCTAACTTAACTTAATTGTTAAGTTTGATATGTGGCCCTCATGGCGCCACGTGTCCACTCTGGTCCTCGAGTTCGTTTATGTCCCAAAACCATTTATTTATTTTCGTTCAATTAATTTTAATTGAACTTGACTGCTATTTCGACTTCCGAGATTTTCAGAAAATCTCGCCTCTAATATCGACCCACCAATCTTAAAATTTGGTGGTAAAAATTCAGATTGTGCTCTAATTCAATGAAACTTTTCGTCACTAGATTTCACGAGGCTTAACCAAAAGGCTGATGCTTCACATCCCGGAGATCTAGAGAATTTTCCAAGATTTCCCGAGCTATTTTTGGCAATTATTATTTTATTATTTTAAAACTTAGATTTTTTTGTTTTTCAATGTTTCACAACATAAGCATGAAAGAGTGACTTGAGACTCAAACTATTTCTTAAAAGAATAGAGAAAACTCTTTTGTGTTCCCATCAAAGACCATATGGGAGCTATACCATTATTCACCATCATATGCAAATAATGTGTAATGGCTGTTACTACCTTGAATGCATACACTTAACTACAGGTTATGATTTCATCTTCCATTACTTAATATGAATTATGCATATATTAAATCTTATAATGAAGTTATAAATAGGTTTTATTTCATTTATCATATGCATTATGTGATGTTTCAAAGACTTGATTAGTATTTTTTTTTATAATTTTTAATAATTAATCTTAATGTCCTATTTATTTGGCTTGTTGGTTTGTTAGTTATCTTTTTAATTTGAATATTTTTTGGCTATCATATTGTCATTAACTTAGTGTCCTATTTTTAGGTTAGTTGATATGTTAGTGGCCTATTTGTTAGGGATGTGACTTTGATTTGTTAATTCTTTCGTATTTTAAATCTTTTGAAGTTAATAGAATGGAGAAAATCAAGTTTATGGGTCTGCCTCACTCAAGAAAGCATCTTATTATTTTATTTTTTAAGCTCTAATTGGACCTATCATTTGGTATTAGAGCTAGTTTGTAATGGCAACAATCAAAGAGTGCATTGAAACCAGCAAACTTTTGAAACTTTGTTGTCCAACTGAGTCGGCGAAGTAAGTAATAACTCTAAGACTTGAGAAAATTCCAATTTTCTGAAAAATGGCAAATGTAATTACATTAAACCCGAAATTTCAGATCTCGTGATGACGAAACTGGAGCTTCAACTGAAACTCATCTCACAAATCTAGCTACCATCGTTGAATTCTCGGCCAAATTCGAGATAGTCTAATTTTATGTTTTTCGAGGCACCGAGCTCGGTGTCGTGAAACTGGCTCAGAGATCAGATATGACAAAGTCACCTATTACATGTACTTTACACATGTATAAGATTAAAGACGATTAATCGACCATTTCAGATAAGGCCGCGTCAAAAAATCTAGGAAGGCGGACATTTATGGGAATTAAATGAAAAGTTTAATGAATAAGACAAACTTGAATAGTTGATCTTTCTCTCCAAAATTAAAGACCAAAAAACGTGAGGGACTCCGAGATGAGATGCGTGAGGTGCAGATTTTGAGTTTGTAGAGAGAAGCGTGTGCCTTCTCTCTGTGATTTCCAAATTTATCTCTGGACCGGGCCGCCTGATTTGAGCAAGACGAAAGTCGTTCTATGCGGCGCATACGAGTGGACATCGATTTAGTGGAGTTCGACTAACCCAAGATAGAAAATTTTTCCTACTTGCATTAATCTGGGCTAAGAGACATGTAAATGGTTAGGAATGTTCGAGGCTTGTTTTAGCCAGAACTCTACTTAAAAGCTTGGAACCGAAAGGAGAAATTCCTATTTCCAGGTGTGGTCGGAACAAAGAACCCGAGGGTTTCATTGCTCACGTGAATAAAGTGATACGAAATTTTTGTGTGAATGTGCTGGGTTGAGTGATTCAAAATGAATTGCTCGTCTTTGTTAATTAGCCCATGTGAGCTAATTTTGGTGTAATTGATTGTGAATTTACATAACATGTTTTATGTGATTTAATTATGTTAATATATATGTATGTGAATATATTAGCATGAATGACAAGATCCTAATTCGAAACCCTCCTGCTGCTCCCTGGGTGGTCCCAGCTTAGTGAAGTTTCCATCAGACAACCCCTAGGGATCATCTAAATGGAACCCCAACTTTAAGAAAGAAAGTAACACCGCATTAATATACCTCAATCTATGTATAAAAGACCCACAACCGCTCAAATCCACAACCGACCCATCTTACTGTAGGTCATAACCACAAACACACATATTATAAAAACTCATATGAGTTCAATACTAAGATCAGAGCATTCTAAGAGTGTTTGCGGATTTAGGGGTACAATGAAAATACATAAGTCCAAAATGAAATAAAGCGCGTATAGATAAGATAGAAATATCGCAACCGCCGCGGTAACGCGACGTGAGGAGTCAAAGCAGGTAGGCTCCTACGGATCGCTCGTACTCTTAGAGAACAGATTTAAAACAATAAAACGTGAGATAATAAAATCTCAAAGGAGGCTCATAATTTATAAGAAAAATACTGCTTCATTTTCAAAATTTCTTCTTCTCAAGACTCACATCCACTTCTTAAAGCCCCATTTGGAATCATTTCACAAAAACCCAAAGTTGTATATCAAATCAACAATATGAAATTCATGCTCAAAAAATTTAACCGACATCTTTATCAAGAACCTTATAACTTGAATTTATTCACAACATAAAAATTGAGCATAAGATATATATAATCATCATGTCGTGAAAATAATCATGAAAATACAATAACCATAAATATTGAAATAGTTATACCTTACTTTAAACCAACAATGTATCGCACTCATATACTCATAGTAAAACCGCTGTAAACCCAACCTTCACGACAACGTGGGCAATAATAAACCTTCTGAACCCGACATCACGTTGGCAACTATTAAACCTTTCCAATGAGATATCGCATTATACCATTTTTACAAAGTCTCAAAATCCATTTCTTAAATCAATAACTTTTCAAAATGGTTTAAAACCCTAATCCATGTACCAAAATGTTTAAATACCACCGCATTTACATGAACTCAAGAAATTTCCAAATATTTAAAATGTCGACAAAATTCATACGAAATGATAACTTGTTTATATAAAAATGTATAATTATATTTACGCATAATCAACTGTTTGACAAATAGTTATATATATAATAATTCAACCACAAATTATATATCATAATAATACCCCAAAAGCATTTAAAACATGTAAAACCACTACGATTTACGTGATGTTTCGCCCCGTTTCCCCGCAGATCGTCTGTGTTCGGCCAGGAGTGCCTAATATACAACAATTCCATTTAGGCTCCATTAACTAAAACAAAGACATCGGGATCTCCCCAAATGTCTCTTAGGATAATTTTTTTAGAACTATGAAACTATCTAAATTAGGCTTCGACTGTCCAATTATACAAGCAGTCTCTATGTATCTGTGATCCAAAATTGGGGCTTTTCACCCGAGGCTAATTTTTTGAAATTTGAACCCTTCCAATAACTCACCAAAATATCCACTCTCACTAATATAACTCAATTTTGGGCTCTAATTTGACCAATTGTGTCCACTTTATTCCAAACATTTCTGTGACTACTCTAAGTGACCCAAAAATGGAAAACTAACTAAACGACGTCCAAAATTTACAAACTTTATATCAACGTAACCAAGAGACCGTGAACACAAAGAATCACCCTTTATTCTTGGTCCAATAATGTTGGTAATAAAACTTCCATCCAACCACGTTCAAAACTGTTTCACCAGATTTTCAAACGTAGAGGTCTATAAAAGGACCACGGAAATATTCTAGAGGGTCCAAAACGGGAGAGGGTATAACTGCTCTTAAATGGTTAGAAATATGATTTCAAATCCATATCTGATCTCAGATGGTTTGTCATCATCACTTGACCCTGACTCAGATACGTCGCATGGCTGGTTTGAAACACGCTGATGATCGTCTCAGGTATGCTTCCTCCTTGGTTGATACAAAGAGTATGGTGGTTTTGAGCACCTTCTCACTGTCAAAACCCGTTGGTTTAAAATGAGTTTTAAAACTCATCTTATCTGGTGGTCCACAGGTTTGAGAATTTCTCTTCGTGAAGGTTTCAGAGTTTCAAATGAGCAAAGCGAGGCTAGATTTCATTTGGCACCGAACAGAAGTTTGATGGATTTAGGTCGCCTTCTGCGAAAAACTGGATTCGATTTGATTACTCAAGGAACATCGTCGTTGAATCTCATATTTATAATCTTTATCCGGTCGATTTAACTGTCAACTGTTCATGAACCCAGATCACGAGGCCCACTAAAATGGCAAATGAATAACTCAAAATTCCTTCCATCCTAAAATTAACTAATTCCATGATACTAATTGTTGTCAACCTATGAAACTCAATAAAACGTTTAAAACTCAGATTTTGGCACTTGAGCTCATACATAACCCATTCCTCTAAAGAGTACCTCATTCCACTGAATCAACTGCGTCACAAAGAGAGATGGAATGGACCTATTTGGTCCCTCCTGTCCTGCTTGTCTCCTGACTGAGGTATTTCTCCCAAAGGATCTCACTATGATACTGATCATTTACAGCTCCTTCTTCAATCTGAACTGGTACTTGTCGTCATTTATAGGATAACTATCTCTGTCAATCTCAGCTCCAAACACATGGAGGGCACTCAAGATATGTCAGTGCAAGGCGCGAGATGTGAACACATTATGATTCAGAGCGCTCCTCCCAAGCCCAATCCTGATGTCACCCAACTGGTCTCCTCAACAATCTTAAAAGGTCCACTGGGGCGAGGATCAGGCTTCCCCGCTTCCAAAAAGTTTACCACTCTTCTGGCGAGAGAAGAGCCTCAGCAATATTCATCTTCCACCTCAACCCAAGATCCTCTGCCTTCATCCAGATGTGCTCTTTCCTGATCCCAGCCGCTTCAACTCGGGCACTTGATAATATTTCAACTCCCCAATTATCTGCTGAACAATCTGAAGATCCTAGTAATTTCTTGCCAGCCTATTCCAACATAATTTATTAATATTTGTTTCCACACAATGTACCCCATGATAAGATGATTCAGCCTGAAAGATAACATGTTATAAGCAACCATATGCAATGTAAGATACTTATCTAACGTCCTTCGACTATACACATGATCCCAATGATATCCCTCGGGGTTGTCCACAACCTTCCCAGATCATCCATCGCCCGAGGCGAAAAAGCCGTTGATCAAATTCCATCCTGATGATTTTATTCTTCATCGAACCTTCCAAACTGGTTAATCCAGATCTCTGGTCAGATGATCTACACTAACTTCCATGCAAACCCACTATATGATTCATAAAGAGTTCCGCTAGTTTCTGAGGAGAAAACTTCTCACGAATAGGTATGAAATGCGCGGACTTGGTGAGTCGATCAACTACCACCCAAATGTCGTCATGTCTCTGGGCTGTGGGAGGGAGTTTGAATACAAAATCCATTGTAATGCGCTCCCATTTCCATTCTGGGATGGGTAAGGGCTGCAAGTCCGTAAGGTTTTGGCTCTCTCCGCCTTCACTTTAAGGACGATGAAGCACTGGATACATACTCAAGAATCCTTCTTTTCATCCCCTCGACTTCACCAATAATATTCCTTCGTACTGCACATCTTGGTACACGGTGCATAGCATAATCAATCATGGCTTCTTCCAATATTTGCCTTTTAACTCTTCAATAGTACACAAAGCCTAGAACCAATCACCAAGGCTCCGTCGTCTCTAATAGCAAAATCCGATTGTTCTCCTTCCTTGACTTTATTTCTCATGCTCATCAAATGTGGATCTTCTAGTCGTGGTTTCCGCATCACGCATCTACAAGTATTCTGGGCCGTGAAGCCGTTCAGAAAAAGTGCTCAAGCATGCATCCTAACTCAACACCTAACTCGCAACTCGACCATCAATGGAAGTTGTATCACTCGCATAAAAGCCAAAGAGCTCAGAGACTTCCTGCGCGAAGGCATCCGCCACTACATTTGCCTTTACCTGGATGGTAATCGATAGTGCAATCATAATCCTTATATTCCATCCACCTCCTCCATTTTAAGTTTAACTCTTCCGGGTAAACAAATACTTAAGGCTCTTATGGTCAGAATATCCGCAAGTCGCTTCCATACAAGTAATGCCCAAGTCTTCTCAATGCGAAAATTCACGCAGCAAGTTCCAAGTCATGAGTAGGATAATTCCAGCTCAGGTTTCAACTGCCTGAAACATACTACCACAATCCTCTTATGTCGTGATCAACACAACCCAAACTCGGGCGTGAAGCATCGCAGAACCTCGAACCCCCTCGCCGCTCTCCGCAATGTCAAAACACCGACATCAACTTTCCTTCGTTGTTTGGAAGCTCTACACTTGTTAGTCCACTCCAATCTCTAACTTTTTCCTAGTCAAACAATGAAGTGGTCCCGTTTATCTCGAGAACCCTTCTATGAACTCAGAATACCCTCGCTAACCCGAAACTCCCGCACTTCACACCGTAGTTGGTTACTCCCAATTTGCCACCGCTTCTACTTTATGAGGATCCACATAAATGCTATCAGCAGAAACCATATGTCCGAGAAATCCCACTCGGCTCAACCAAAATTCACATTTGCTGAACTTGGCATACAACTGGTACTACCTTAAAGTCTGCAACACCAAACCCAAATGTCTCTCATTCTCCAACTCGCTTCTCGAGTACACCAAGATATTGTCGATGAAGACAATGACAAACCGATCTAAGTATGGACGGAAGACCCGATTCATCAAATCCATGAAAGCCGGTTGGGGCATCGTGAGTCCGAAGACATCACTAGAAACTCATAATGCCTCCATATCTCGCCCTCGAATGCCGCCTCGAATGTCCGATTCCCTAATCCTTAACTGATGGTACCCTGACCTCAAGTCAATCTTGGAGAACACTCTTGCACCCTGGAGCTGATCAAATAGACCATCAATCCGAGGCAAAGGATATTTGTTACGAATGGTGACCTTATTCAACTGCCTATAGTCTATACACAACCTCCAAGTATCATCCTTCTTCTTCACAACACGGCGCTCCCAAGGTAGAAACACTCGCCTAATAAATCCCCTATCCACCAAATAGAGCCGAAGTCTTCAACTCTTTCAACTCACCAAGCCATTCTATAAGGTGGTAAAGAAATAGAGCTATACTGTGGACTAAATCAATGGGAAATTTATTTCTCGTTTCGAGGCAACCCTAAAGATCGTCAGAAAACACATCCAAAGCCCTCACCACCGGGTACATCCTCTAATCCCACTTCGCTACCACGAGTGTCAACCACGTGAGCCAGATACCCCTTACAACCTTTGAAGTAAACATCTGAAGCAGAAATGGCGTAAATCAAAACCTCAAGGTGCTCGCCGTCTCCATGTAAGACCACTAATGTAGTCTCACGTCTAAATATCACCTCAAGTGAAACAATCCATTGAAGCATAGTTTGAAGAAGCCAAGCCATCCCAAGAATCATCCAACCCCTTGAGATCTATTATCAAATCTCGCTTCCCATGACTCGCCTCTCAATAGGAAAACAAGTTACCCTTAAGATCCGACGAAGATAAAGACTCTCCCAAGTGGGCGTGGCAATCTCCAAAACCATCCCAAAGGAATCGAGTCATCCCGACTGCGGCAACATACTCATGTGAAAATAAATGGAGTGTGTACCTCGGGTCAATGAGTACACATGATCGTCACCAAAAATAGATAATGTAACTGGCAAACGCGGGTGGCTCATACCTCCCGCTCTAGTCATAAAGATAAACTCGCCCAGCGTGGTCGTCCTCTCCGCCCGCCTCTCGCCGCTGGGCAGACCGTTGTCCCGCTGGGAAGGAACCACCCGAGGTCCGCCCTCGTCGCAGATCCAGCCCCTCCATGCCCACTAGCCCATCGAACCGAGTGGAATCGATTCGAGACTCTAGTACGGCCGGATTCTCGACAGGATACCTCTCGGAATGTCCTATCCACAAGACCGAAGCATAAGACATCCCACCGGCATGGTCCATCATAAATCCCATCGCAAACGCCACAAGTATAATCTGAAACCGGCCTCTGGGCCTGCACCTTGAAAGTGGCTACTCTACTACCACCGATTGAAATCCAAACCCCCTCAGAGGTCCAATTCTCTAAAACTCCGCATCGGGCTGCATCACGTCTGGTCCCACCGGATCCTTTCGCCGCTCAAGATCCGTAGCCGAAACTACCCTCTGGGATGGATCCCCGATCACCCTAAAGACAATCCATCATATGATCGACACTTAGTCTGGCGTATTAGGGTCTGTCTCTCCACCTTTAGAGCAGCATCTCTCATCGACTGATACGTGGGATGATCGGAACCTGAGAGGCTCAAAGCTATCAGCTCACTCAATCCATCGAGAAACCTCCTCTTCCTGCTGACCTCATCCGCAACCAAATTGGGACAGAAATCCGATAGCTCTCTGAACCTACGCTCATACTCAGAAACTGTCATGCTACCTTGAGTGAGCGTCTCAAACTCTAGCCTCTTAGTCTCAAATAAAGGTCGGGGCAAACCTGTGAAAAGCCTCAACTATGCCCAAGTGTGACGTTTCCTAGTCCTCTCATACGCCCACAACTTCCTTGCACCACCCCCTAGTAGAAAACCAGCTATCCTGACTCTATCCTCATCCGGACACTGCATATCCTCGTCTAAAATCTTCTCTATGTCATCTAGCCAGGATAAAGCCACCATGGGATCCGTGGAGCCATCAAAACCCACTGCTCCAAGTCTACGAGCCTCGATCAACGCAATACTAAAAGAAACCCACTCCTCTCGAAAGGATCGAGTCAGCGCCAACAAGATTCTCCTCATAAGCAGGAGACCGAACTTTTCCACCGGGCCTACCGGGCCCTACGCTACCTCTGGGCGTCATCAGGAAGAAAATTGTTTTCAAGAATAAATGAAACATAATTAATTTCAAGGATAAGAAGTATAAGGTATACAAAAGACTGGACGAGTCAAGACAAGAATGTACAACCCCAAGGAATTCAGGAACCTAGAGCTCTGATACCAAGTCGACACATCCGAATTTAAACCCTCTCAAGGTTCCTTGGGTGGTCCCGCCTAGTGAAGTTTCCACTGTACAACCCCTAGGGATTGTCCAATGGAACCCCAACTTTAAGAAGAAAGTAAATACCTGCATTAATATAATACCTCAATCTATGTATAAAAGACCCACAACCGCTCAAATCCACAACCGACCCATCTTACTGTAGGTCATAACGACAAACACACATATGATAAAAACTCATATGAGTTCAATACTAAGATCAAAGCATTCTAAGAGTGTTTGCGAATTTATGGGTACAATGAAAGTACATAAGTCCAAATGAAATAAAGGCAGATAGATAAGATAAAATACTGCAACTGCCGCAGAACGAGTGACGTAGGAGCTGGCGCGAGGTAGGTCTCTACGGACTATCTGTACCTAGAGAACAGATTTAAAACAATAAAACGTGAGATAATAAATCCTGAGCTGCATAATTTATAAGGAAAATAATGTTTTATTCTCGAAATTTCCTTCTTCTCAAGACCTCACGTCCACTCAGAAGGTTCTGGCTTCGAATCATTTCACAAAACCCAAAGTTATACCCAAATCAACAATATGAAATTCATGCTCTAAAAATTTAACCGACATCTTTATCAAGAACCTTATAACTTGAATTTATTCACAACATAAATATTGAGCATAAGATATATATAACCATCATGTCGTGAAAATAATCATGAAAATACAATAACCATAAATATTGAAATGGTTATACCTTACCCTAAACTAACAAATGTACCGTAATTATTACAATTACATATAAACCATCTAAACCCAACTTCACGACACCGTGGCAAATTAATAAACCTTCTGCAAACCCACATCACGTGGCAACTAATAAACCTTTTCCAACGATACCGCATTATAATCATTTCATTGTGTCTCAAAATCCATTTCTTAAATCAATAACTTTTCAAAATGGTTTTAAACCCCAATCCATGTACCAAAATGTTTGAATACCAAATTAATTTATCCATAAACTCAAGAAAATTTCCAAATATTTAAAATGTTGACAAAATCCACATGAAATGATAACTTTGCTTATATAAAAATAAGATAATTATATTTACGCATAATCAACCGTCGACAATAAGTTATATATATAATAATTAACCACAATTATATATCATAATAATAATTCCTAAAGCATTTAAACATGTAAACCACTCACGCATCACAGATGCCGCCCCAAGCCTCCCGCAGATTGTCTTCGGGGTTCATGGAGAAAACAGAATATAATAACAATTCCATTTAGGCTCCATTAACAAAACCAAAGACATCGGGACGCCCCAAATGTCTTGTGGATAATTTTTAACCAGGAACTATCTAAATCGACTCACGGTCCACTATACGGTGTCCTATGTAATCTCAGATTCAAAAATTGGGGCTTTTCACCCGGAGGCTAATTTTTCAAAATTGAACCTTCCAATAACTCACCAAAATATCCAATTTCACTAATCCAACTTCAATTTTTCCTAATTTGACCAATTGGTGTCCAATTTCGGTCCAAACCTTTTCGGTAATTACCCTAAGTGACCCAAAAATGGAAAACTAACCAAACGACGTCCAAAATTTACAAACTTTATATCAACGAAAGCCTAAGAGACCAGAACACAAAGAAGACTTTACCTTGGTCCAACAGCTTGTTATGGTAATGAAAAACTGATCCAAACTGGCTTACCAAACTTGTTTTCACAGATCTTCAAACGCGATGAATCCGCGAAAAAGTGACCACTTCGACGTGGAGTTCAGAGGGTCAAAAAAATGGGGAGGGATAAGGGTCACCTGAAATGGCCGGAATGACGAAATCCCGGCGATTCACTGTACGGCTCGCCGCTGCTCCCCCGCCCAATCCGCAAGGTCCGGCCACGGCCGTCATGAAATTTCACCGCGATGGTCTTCCGGTGGCGCTCCTGGCCGGCTACAGCAAGGTGGTGCCTAAGCTGCTCCCCACAAACTAAAAACCCGTTTGGCCTAAAAATGGTTCAAAACGACCCAGTTCGGGTCCACAGGTTTTGGAGAATTTCTCTAGGGTTTTGGAGCTCAAAATGAGTGTGTTGGGGCTAGGGTTCTATTTGGCACGTAAAACTAGGTTTATATAGAGCCTAGGGTCGCTTTCAGGTAAAAACCCTAAACTGATTTGGACACTACTAAAACACTGCCGTTTAAACTCCCCAAGGTCATAACTTTTTATCCGTAAGTCGGATTTTAACATTCAACCCGGCTTATGAACTCAGACGACGAGGCCTAATAAATGGTGTCTTTAGTCAACCCAAAATTCTTCATCCTTAAAATAACTTAAACAGCGCCATACCAATCTGTTGGTCAAACTGGTCAAACGTTTTAAAAAACTTGTAATATTTGGCACGTCGTTACAATGAATGTCGGACCAGATCACGCATTCCATACGACTCGCACTTCTAATATTGTATGAGTGCATGACATGAAATGAAACAAAAAAGAAAATGTTATTTTAAAGAACATCAGCATTTTCCAAAGAATTACTTTCGAGGGACGTCCAATGTATCACTTCTGATGAGGACTATGATTGTTTCTCTGAGAGTTATCTAGCAATTCGCTGGAGGGTAGTCCAATATTTTACCAAAATGATAGTGAGTTTTCAAAACAAAAAAGCTTTTTGTTTTGAAAACCGGATATTTTACTGCGATCTAGCTTAGGCATATGAGGGAGCCTATGGGAGGACTCCTGTGGCATGGGATTGGCTGCGTACACATTCGAGCAGGTTCATGAAATTGCTTGAATGTGATTTTTGCCATGGCATGTGCAATTTAGCGGTAACTCATGTAGGAAATTATCTCACCGGGCTTTGCTCTCACCCCGTCGAGTGGATCACCATTTCGTGTACGGGGAGGTAGCAGATGATCTGGGCCGCTAGAGGCCGCTGCTTGAGAAGAAAGCCAGATTGTGGCTTTGGTATCGATTTTACAACATGTGTATTAGAATTGTGAATTTTAATATATGTTTGAAGGAAGAGTAATTACTAACTCTCAACCTTATTGGTATATAGTTGATGTAATTTTAATGAGTAGTGATGTATGGGCCCAAGTGGCCATTTTTACTCATTTTAATTATATATGGACCCGGTGTGGTCGTTGTTCATTGTTAGGACAGGTTTTATACCTTGGGTAGAGCTCCCCGTACAAAAGAGATTCGTCGATTGGAGCGGTGCTCAAGTTACCCGACATCCACTAGTATTCGCGGTCGACTAAGCCGCCAACTACCCCTGCAATGGGGCCACAGCTCTTGGTATCGCAGCTTAGGCATACGAATACCTTAGGGCTTCTGGAGGGACTTGGGGTTAGGCCATGGTCATTGAGGTATAAGAACATCACAAAGCCAGGTCACCGATAAAAGTTGAGTTTAGGCATGTGATTACCTTAGGAAATCACTGATAGATTAGAAATATCAGATGCATGGTGTTTTATATGTGATTGTTGTACATAACATGAGTGATGTGTGATCATGTGTTGTATAAATTGTGTGATTTGTATGCTTGGTGAGTAGCATAGGAGAAAACGTTTGAACACTGTGGCTGAGAAAATATAATCTTAGGTGTTCGAGAAAATTTCAAGTAAAATGGTCCGCACTGAACAAAAAAAATATATATATATATATATATATATATATATATATATATATTTATTTATTTATAATTTTTCTGGACAAGAGTTCCAGAAGTTTTGAACATAAACAGATCGTGCTAGGAACTCGAAAATCTTTCCGCTTTTAACAAGAAAAGGGTAAAAATTTAACTCATAAAAATTTTGAGTCAGATGAAGTGCAAAGGGTCTAAGCCATCGCACGGCGGAGTAGCAAGGAGGCTATTGGAGATGAAAAAAATTGATGAGAATAAATTTTTCTAAGGTTTTACAAGGTGTAAAACTGAAGAAAATAAATAAAATAAATTTAATAAATTTATTCGTTATACTGAAATTACAAAAGTATATATATATATATATATATATATATATATATATATATATATATATATATATATATATAATAGGTGGTTTTCCAATGGTCGGAACAATGAAAAAAAATGAATGAAAAAAAAGGTGCATTAGCCGAACGGGCACGCTCATTTTTTCTAAGTTTGAGTCACAATACAGCAAGTTGTATTGTGACACAGGGCTTGACAGGCATGGCTTGGGAGATAGGCCTGGGCGCACCGTGCACGCAGCCAGGGTCTGATGGGTGTGCACCCTGTGCACTTGACCCAGTCTTGACTCAGTGCATTGTTTTCAGTCACTGTTTGAGACACTGTTCATGAGCACTATTTACGAGGTTTTCAAAAAAAAAAAAATCAAATCAAATCAAATATTTTAAAACGAAATTTTCTAAAATAAAATTTTTTGCTGAATATGATTTAATAAAATGAAATTATTGTCTTGTATTACCTACGAATGCATAGACATAGTGCATAAAATTTTACGAAATGTGAAGAGTGTCTCGAGGTCAGATGCACGCCTCGAGATATCGCGTTGAATATTAACTTGTCGTTTGACATGTGTAGATGGCTAGTCGAGGGCGAGGACATAGAGGGCGTCCACGAGGTACTGATTAGGCACCACCGACTTTTGACCAACAGGCATTTGCTGAGGCCGTAAGGATTGCAATCGTCGCTATTGCATAGGCTTGTGTAGTGGTGAACCAAGGCGGGTCAAACGACCTCCAGCGTTTAAAAGTACATCGTCCTCCAATGGTTAGAGGAAGAGTGAACTCTAGGGTCAGGACGACTATGACCACAGAGGGAGAGGTAGATGTTATGCGAGTCATCCAGATATAGGTGCTGGTACTAAGAGGAAGGAAGATCCATCTTCTTCCAACCGAAAGAAGCGTATGACTTCGCTTCACAAGGATATCCGTGACAGGTCAAGGTTATCGCACTAAGGCCAAGATGGGACATTTATCGAAGGGCGTATGATGGAGTTATTTCGCCGACACTTCGACACTTTCGGCGAGATTGCCCATGGAGGCGTGAATCCCAAAGTTGTGGACACCTCACCCCACTATCGCGAGACGGTTAGGTTGCCACAGATGGGCGTATGGTGTGCTACCATCGCAACAAACTAACAGCATGCAGAAGGGATCATTTCCAGATAGTGTGGATCCCAAGGTTTGGGACAATGCACCCTAGTCAAAGGGTAGGACAGAGAGGACACAATTTGTTCTCCACCCCTACTATGGGTCGTGAACCAAGATCAGCCGCAGGCCGCACCAACACCTAGTATTTCGCAGACAGGTCACATAGGCCAGAGCGTAGGTCGAGGTCGGTTACGTGATCTGGCAGCCGAGAGTCTGAGTCGTCAAGCGTGATGACGGTTACCATTGTCGCACTCGGGCATAAGGAGGTGAGATTGTCCTAGGAGCGCGTGTAAGCCCAGGCAGGCCGAGCATGCGATATCGGCTCTGCACACGCAGAGTACATTTTATACCGCATTTGTTTCTAACGATCAAGTTCATTAATGCATTCTCAGGTGATAGGTCTGGGCTTAGAGGTCGAGACCTTAGAGAAACTAGGTGTAGATATTCTTCCTTAGGATGTGGGGTGAGAGTTGACCCGATAGTCGTGGGACATGAAGTCAGTGATTCCGAGATTTTGCTCATGGTGATCGTCAGACTCGGTGTCACAAGATGGCATCATCAAGGCTCATAAAACCCGTAACATCTCGTCGAGATCGTGGGTGCATGGTATGGTCATTCACCACTCTTGGTGAGTGTGGGTTGGGTTTGTCTTTGGGACTACGTCCAATGAAGACTCATAGTTCAAATCAGGAAATGAAGAGTAATTAAAGTGTGTTGGGCAAAGTAAGAAAGGGTCGTTAATCCCCTAAGGTGAGAAGCCTGGAGTTAGGGTGAAGGAGACCCGCGGTAGTATCCGAAAGGTCCTGTGTGGGTGTAGAGACCCAGAGATATCCCGAATTTCAGACGCCAAAGGTAGTTATATCTTAGCCTATCCCAAATTTCTGTGTGGGTGTAAGAGACCCGGGGAGAGATCCTAAATTTCTGTGTGGGCGTAAGAGATCTCGGAGTTATCCCAAATTTCTCGTAGGTGTAAGAGGACCCGGGATATCCTAAATTTCACAGGGTGTAAGAGACCCGTGGAGAAATCCAAATTTCACACACAGAAGAGACTGAGTGAAATATCCCGACTTCACAGGCGTAGATAAGAGACCCATGGAGAAATCCGAAATTTCTGTGTGGGTGTAAGAGACTCGGGGAGCTATCCCGAATTTCTATGTGGGTGTAAGAGACCCGTGGAGAAATCCGACTTCATACAAGTAAGAGACCTGAGGAGCCATCCCGAATTTCAGGGTATAAGACCAGGAGAAATCCCAAATTTCGTGGTGGGTGTAAGAAATCTCGGGAGATATCCGAAATTTCGTGGTGGGTATAAGAGACTCATGAGATATCCGAAATTTCAAGTACAAAGGTAGTTAGACCCGTGAGATATCCGAAATTTCCACATGATGAAAGAGGCTCAGAGTGTAGGCCTACTAGTTCTCGTTTCCCGAGATGAAAACACACAAATTAAGCTATCACGTAGACTTAGAGTCGGAGCTGATTTAGCCTGACCGACTCGAGATGAAAACATGGTCATGGTTATCACGCACTTAGAGTCGAGAGTGATGTGAGCCTGAGAGACTCGAGATGAAAACACACGGCCATGGTTATCACGTAGACTTGGGAGTCGAAAGTGATAGAGCCTGAGTGACTCTGAGATTCGATACCCATTGAAATTGTATTTGATGTCAAAGGAACACAAGGGCTCTAGATATGGATGTCATCTGCGATACGGATTAGCCGACAAACCCATTGATTGGCCAAAGGATTGCGGACTCGGGAAGGTCACACACCAAGCAAGGATTGTGTAGGGTTACGTATGCACGTGGTTGGATACGGTATGGGTGATAGTGGACCGACTCACAAAGTCGGCACATTTTCTAATCGTACGGATGACCTTCACACAAAGATTCTCACGGCTAGGCATTCGAGATACACCCGCCACATGGGTACCGCATCCATAGTGCGACATAGAGACCCGAGGTTTACTTCGCGCACTTTTGGAACAGAGTTTCCAAAGGCTATGGGCACACTACCGAATTGAGCAGGCTTCCACCACGCACTGACGGCCGCCGGAGGATCATACAAAGGTTAAAGGACATGCCACAGCATGCGTCCCGGATCATAAGGGTAGCCGGGAAGAGCACTTGCCCTAAGGGAATTCCGCCTTATAACTAGTTACCAGCGTAGTATGGGCCGCATGGCGCCATATGAGGTGTGATTGTGGTGGGAGGCTATGCAATTTACTGAGATATGGTCGACCTGAGGCTGATATGATGAGTTCATCCGCTAAGTCCCATCTGAGCAGACATCTCCAAATATTGATGTTATACAAGTCCTCATCCTTCTCAGACGCTTCGTAAGAGCAGCCACGCAATGTCCCTCTTGTATTCCAGGAACAGATCACGCTTTCAAGGGTGGGATGCTGAGAAAGGAGGTCGTGTTCGACAAGCTACGAAGCTATAGCCGAGGTTTATCGCCCTTCGAGATACTCGAGAGGGTAGTAATCAGAGCGCACGGCCGCTTTACCGCCCAAAGATGTCGTGTCCACGAGGTATTTCACTACATCATGCCTGGTTGTATACCCGCATCCAAACTCTCATGTAAATGGACGGTGAGAAATCGAAAGCTTGATACCAGCACCTTCTCGAGCGAGGGATCGTTGTGCATTGTGGATAGCTCCGATCGTGCTCTTGCGAATGCTGAAGACCGCGGAGGCTAGCGAGGGTGCTAGCGGCACCGCGGGAGTGACGAGTCAACATGGGAGCCGAGACACGATATGGGCCACCTATCCCTTCTTGTTTAGGGATGAAGGTATGTGGTTAAATCGTTTAATATTTGTATTTATTCAGTATACATGCATAATATAAAGGCACGTTGCATATGCATGCGACCATATGATTGTACGTAATTTCGCGATAAATTCCTTTTAAGGAGTGGGGAGAATGTAAGACCTCGAAAATTCCAATTTTCCCTCAAAATGGCAAACGGTAATTTTGGTCAAAACCCAAATTTTCTAAATCTCGATGACTAAATGGATTTCACCGTTGAATCGCCTCACAAATCTAGCTACTATGTCAAATTTCACAAATTTTTTGAGACGTTGAATTATCGCTTTTCGAGGCACCGGAGTCGTGTCGTGAAATTGATTTGAGAGACATGTGATGTGACAAAAGTCACCTAATACATGTACTCTTGTGACACATGTGGCAAGATTAGAGAGAGTATGGAAATGGACGGCCTAGATAGTGCCAAGTGCCAAAAAATCAAAGAAATGACATGATGAGAATTAAATGTGTTTAATGAATAAGACAAACTTGGAATAGTGATCTTCCAAAAAATTAAAAGACCAAAAACGAGGGGCCAGGATATGATGCAATGAGGCATATTTTGAGTTTTAGAGAGAGAAGGTGTGCTTCCTTCTTCTTCAGATTTTCTACCATTCGACCGTCTGGCTCGGGACGAGCAAGAAGCAAAGTCGCTTCACGCGACGAGGCTACGCGTAGACATCGACGGTGGAGTTCCACAACTCCAAGAGGTAGGGATCTTTCCTACTTGCATTAATCTTTGGCTAAGAGTCATGTAAATGGTTAGAAATGTTCCAGGCTTGTTTTAGTTTAAACCTCGTCTCAAAAGCTTTGAACCGAGTTTTAGAGAAAATCTATATTCGTGCTAGGAACAATAACACGAGGGTTTCGCTGCTCACGTAAATAGTGACACGAAATTTTTGGTGAAAATGTGTTGGGCCGAAAGGATTCAAAATGAATTGCTCGTGTTTGTTAATTAACCCATGAGCTAATTTTGGTGTAATTGATCGTGAATTTGTATAACATGTTTTTACATTAATTATGTTAATATATATGCATGTGAATATATTAGTATGAATGTGTTGGAATTGGCATCATGCATTCCATATGCAATCAAGCAATCTTAGAATATTAGGGAGAGGAGTGCATGACATGAAATGAAACAAAACGAAAAATGTTTGTAGTGAATTTCTGATTTAAAGATTTTCCAAAGAATTGCCTTGAGGGACGCTCCAACAAATCACTTGATGAGGGACCATGACTGCTTTGAGAGTTATCCAAAGAATTCGCCTGAGGTAGTCCAATATTTTGGTCTGGGGTACTGTAGTGAGTTTTCGAGAACAAAAAGCTTTGTTTTGAAAACTGGATATTTGCCTTCGCATCCGCTTAGGTATGTGAGGAGTCAATGAGGACTTGGGATGCTTTATCACAAGTGTAGACATTCGAATAGGTTCAAGTGAAATTGTCAATGTGATTGTTTGTCGGCATGCGCACTTAGCGTGTGAGTAACCTATGTAAAGAAATTATCTCTACTGGCTTTGCCTACCCCGTCGATGATCACCATTTCTGTGCACAGTGAGTGTACAAGAGGACGACGCTCGCTAGAGGTCGCATTTTAGAAGAAAGCCAGATTGTGGCTTTGGTATTGATTTTGTATTACATGTATTAGAATTGTGAATTTTAATATATGTTTGTTTGAAGAGTAATTTACTAACTCTTGAACCTTATTGGTATATAGTTGATGTAATTTTAATGAGAGAGGATAAGGGCCCAAGTGGCCATTTCTTTACTCATTTTATTTGTATATGGACTCTGTGGTCATTGTTCATTGTTGTACGTGTTTTATACCTTGGGTAGAGCTCCCGCATAAAGGAGACTCGCCGATTTTCATGAGTGGTGCTCAAGTTCAACATCCACGAAGACTCAAGGTTGACAGTTATCAACGAACCCTAGTAATGGGGCGCCATAATAACCCCCGCTCATCTCTTTCAAAAGTCATATCGGCGGCAGAGAAAGAAAGCCATGATAATTTTGAAGGCAAAGAAATCACGTTCGCTTCTCGCTTGGAAAACCGAATTCTTTTAGGATTTCCTTTGGTGGGGATGATCCAAAGGTTTTGTCCACTAAAATGAAGCAATTTTTTGACTATCAAGTCATCCCAAATTCTCAAAAGGTTCTCTTAGCTTCTTTTTACGTAGAAGGTGAAGCCAATGAGTGTAGCAATGGTTGAAACATGCATATAAAGACGATAACAAAAATGACGAAGAGAAGTTTTCATTGGAACCTTAGGGACAAGGTTCCAAAGGCGATAGTGGGGTATTGATAATTAAATTTGTAATGCCCTATTTATTTGGCTTGTTAGTTTGTTATTTATCCTTTTAGTTTGAATAATTTACGGTTTTTAATTTCTTTTGTACTTAAATCCTTTTGAAGCATTAGAAGAGAGAAAAATTCCAAGTTTGTACTTCGTTTCACTCGAAAAGGCATCTTACTTTATTTTTTTAAGCTCTAACTCCGGGACCTATCATTATGTGTACATTATTTTCATAGGCCAGTATTCATACTCCAATACCCATATGCATTATGCATACATCGAATCCCATGATCATGAAGAATAAATTTGTAACACCATATTCATAAATAGAATATTAACTCCTTTTCATAACTTATCTTATATACATAAGACTTTTGGATGCCTAATAATCACGCAATTGTATACTTAATTATATTTTATAAAATAGCTAATCTTTACTTTTTACTTCAATGCAACTTTGATGGGAAATTGGTCATAGCGAGATTCACCTTTTATTGATGAAAAGCTGATTTATAAAAAAAAAAAAATGGAATTATCGCTATTTCAATTTTTTAATAGGAAATGTCTTTTCCTACTGGGCAAAAAAATCTCATAAATTTACTAAAACTGATTTTTACAAATTTATTTAAAAAAAAAGAATCTTAAAAAATTGTTTTCATTTACAATAAGAGATTCTATTAGGAGAGATTTTTTTATAACTTTTATTTACAAAAATTGTCTATAAATTCATTTTCTATTTAAGAAAAGAGTTTTTATTACAAATTTTATTCAGAACTGATTTCTTTTTATACATATTTTTCAAAATGATTTTAACTTAATTTAAAATAAATAAATAAAAACTCTTTATGAAAGAGCTCTATACTTTATTCAAAGTTATTTCAAATTTATAAAAATTGATTACTACTTCATTATTTTAAAAAATTGTTTCAAAATTATGCAAAGGAAAGATTATAAAATATTTCATTCTTATTTCGTTAAAGAGCTTTGAATTTTATTTAGAAAGGGACAACTCAGTTTTTAATTTATTTATTTATTTTTAAAATATTCTAATTCTATTACTAATATAAAAAAGAAACTACCTTACACAAAGAATATTCATATAAAAAAAAATTTCTAGTAGAGATTTTTGGAAATAATATTTTTATGGTGCAGGATTTTGGGAAGAGATTTTCCTAATTGATGATTATTTTGGAAAATATATATGAGGACTTTGTAACTTTAGCTGGTATGTATCTGTTGGATTGAAATTTTGTGTTTGGAAGGAATATTTATTTCATTAAAGACTCAAAGGTTTGCTTGAGCCTTTGAGTAAAAAATTTTAATTTGTGGTTCGCACAGGAAAAAATAAATAAATAAATAAAGTTTTTATTGATTCATGTGTTGTCAAGGTAATTTATGGATGAAAAATATATGAAACAAAACAACTTGGATGAGAATCTTTGAATGTGTAATTGTGTTTGTAATAATAATAATTATTATTATAATAATGACACTTTAATTTTCATGAAAATGGTTTGAAGTCCTATGAGGCGTCGCATCTTTACCTTGGCATATATACCACATATAACAGAACTTACCGACAGAAGCTCTCCTGTTTAAATAATGATAGTTTTGACCTTACTACAGTGTGGATATATTCTTTATATGGTAGGCAGTAGTTATAATCATGTCAAGGATGTCTCCCTCATTGATCAGGAATAAAGTGGTAAAGTTCCACTTCATGTAGCTCTCTTGAATTGAATAACAGTGAAATAGCTTTGGAAAAGCTATTGCCACAGGACAGCTGTGTAGCCAAAACCCAATGAAAATAACATAATTAACAGCACTGTTAGGACTTTGATTGTCGGATTCGAGCATCAGCAGCACAACGTGAATCTGCAAAAATATAATTTAACGGTGGTGTGTCGATCACTTTTCTAATGATTAAGTCGGCAAACGATGAAGAAGAAAAAACAGAGAGTTTTTACACAGTTTCGAATCCCCTTATCTCGTGAGAGATCTTCTCGATTTATAAAGCATAGTTCGTTAATCTTTTCTTAATTTTAGGAATAAAATCTCTTTATTTTAGAGATAAAACCTCTTCCTTTATATTGAGGATTAGCCTTACGAGAAAAGTCACCATTTTGGAAACCGAGAAATCCGTTAATAAATATATCTTTTGTGTATTTTTCGCTTTCATGTATTTATCCATAACTGATTCTATACGCAAAGAAGACGTGCTACTGGGGAACTTAAACTCTGCATTTCGTCATTGGTTAGTTTGCGAAAGATATTTTGACTTTCTCTCAAACACGCGAAGACTTTCTCATTCGGCTAAATTCTACCTCTGGCCTTAATACAATAAATGTGCTTGGGCCGTTTCAAAATGCGAGCCAAGCTGGCTTTAAACCCATCAAATATTGGGTCTAAAGATTATGATACTCACAAGCACATGTTGATGTTTTAAGCCCATATCTATTGAGTTTGATAATAATTAATATGTGACTTATAAATGCTTTTATTTTGTAAAAAGAATATGAGACTTGTTTACCAAGAATAATATAAATACCCAAATAGAATTGAATAAAATCCAGTAGATTAAACATTTGCCATATAGTAATTATTATAACACTTCCGTCTTATAGTAATTCATCATATTACTTTCAATAGAAACATTATTAGAAAGAATATATAATTATTTGAAAATATACTAAAAATTTCTTAGTGACATATTATATAACGAAGATGTAATTGTTGGAAGAAAGGTTTGTTATAATGATTTTTCTTGGGTTGACTTTAAATGTTGTTATTATCTTAACTTTATTTCTATTTAATTATTAAATTTTTTTTTCCTTCTACCACTTTCAGCATTATCATGATCATGGTCATTTGGACAAATAATAACAAATTTAGACAGGAAAAAGCAAAATAGTTGATAGCATTATAAGTAAGCGCGATATTGGAGCATTAAATTGAGGAAGATGGACCCTACTTAGAGAAAACACTTTCATAATGATCCTTTGGAGTCAAGTTTAAGTGTCAAATCCAAATCCAAGTTTTGTTCATTGCGATATGGAAAGTAGTTCCAAGTTTCCAAGTCTTCCCATTTTTAGAGTGGAGTAAAAGCTGTACTCGCTTAAGAGTAAATTTTCTCGTTTTCTATTCAAACTTCAAAACAGTTAAAAACGCTATTAGCTATTTAATAAAGATTTAAAACAAATTTCAAAACAAAGAAACGAATTCACTATTTTCAACATTTTATATACGAATCGTAAAACGCGCAGTTCGCTTTCTCGCTTTCGACTAAATTCAACAAAATCCAACCAACGACAAAACGAAAACGCATTTCAACTAAATTCAAGACGTAAACGCATTTTCCGAAAAACGAAAACTAAATATTAAAATACATCAAAATTTTCATATTCTCAATTTTTTGACAAACGAAAATTTTCACGAACTAAACTTGACCTGGGCTTGTCAAATTACTATCTCCATCTCATCTTCACATTATAAAGTCTACAGCTAAAGTCTTTATTCCCACCTTGCATTCACAAAAGGCCCTTTAGACCCCCTCATTTTAATAATCCATTTGATTACTTAAATAAGACAGAGTTTTAGCAAAAAAAAAAAAAGGAAATTCTGTATTTATCCACACTTCTCAATAGCTAAGACTTGAAGAACAAACACATCTGTTTATTTGGAAATATATAATCTGCCTTTGAGGAATGTGGCAAACAGTCAACTCAGTAAGCGTGACATCAAAGTAAATATCTTCTCCAGCTATAGGCAATATGAGCGGGAAAAATCAATTGATATATAATTTTTTTTAATATATTAATAAAAAAATATCAAACGTTGCTATCAAAAAAATTTATGTCCAAACATTAAACTTTTCTTAGAAACATTTTAATGAAAGTATTCTTTTACATCTATTGACTTTACATTACATCTTTATAATATTAAAATAACATTATGTTATTTAATGAAACATTAATAATAAAAATGTTTAAGTGTAATTAAAATAAAGCATGATATTCATATTAAATAAATCATAAAATTTGAGTTTTCAGATAGTTAATGCTTAACAGCATATTAGAGCTTTTGGTTTAGCGAGAGATCCTAAACACATAATTTCGAGCTAGTTTAACAAGGTATCGACTTCTTATTGATTTGAAAGTCTATAATGCAACTCTTTTTTATTTGTTTGACTTTCAATATGAGAGTATAGATGACATGTTAAAACATGATAATGATATTAAACCCAAGATCTCAAGTCTCAACTCTTTATATGGGAACCTATACAGCATTTAATTTAGGCTTCTAAAAGCATTAAGGAAAAGGCATAGTTAATTAAGAAAATGATTTTTTTACGTTTAATTTCACTATAATAAATATAAAAGGAAATTGGTTATAAATCAAAATTAATTAACAATTTATGTATTTTAAAATTATATAATTTTATGATGAAATAAAATACATTTAAAGAAGTATCTAAAAAAATTATAAAATTATTTTTTGTTTTCTTTCATTTTTTTTCTTTTGATTTTTTCCTTTTTTTTTAATACATTTTAAATTCAATATAGTAAACTATTCCACAAGATCCTTGGGCTGAAATTTCTTTTTATTTTCTTTTGGATTTGCAGAATCAAGCATGATATTAAAGTCAAAAAGAATAGTTTAACTTTCAAAAGTCGATGGCAATATAAAATTATATGGTTTAGAATATGACTCATCAAGTTAGATAGGCGGTTCTAATAAAATAAAACTCTACAAAATAATATTCTCTTAGACAAAATAAATTATTGTTTTATGGAGATTATTGATTATTAATAAGTAAATAATTATTTATTAATAAATAATGTTATGTTTTTATTCTTCGATGTTGATAATTAGGTATAGTTTATAGATTTAAAAGAAGGCGTATCTTGTAAAGCAATACATAATAGCTTGAAGCCATAAAAAAAAAAAAAAAACCGAGAGAGAGAGGTGGTTATTAATATAAGAAGAAGAAATGACTTCTAAAAAGAATTAATTATTGGAGTTTAAAGTAAAAATAATTCATTTTTAAAAAACAAATGCATATGTAGACTTTTTTTCAAAATATTCATAAAACTAATCTTTTTATTTTTTAAAATCGCATTTACCAAATACAATTTTAAAAATTAACCTTAAACCTGTATTCGTGTTTTAAGGTAAATTTAAAATTGTATTTACTAAACTTTGGTTTTAGTTAATTTTCAAAACAATAGTTAGAATATAGTTTTAAAAAAATGAAAGACTAATTTAGTGAATATTTAAAAAAGCATACTATATGTATGGGTTTTTTTTCTAAAAATGAATTACTTTAATACGAAACTCTAATTATTCTATTAACGTGAGAATTAATAATTATATTGAAGCGAGGGTCATGAAATCATAAATACGGTGAATCTTGGCTAGTTGGTTGTAAACCTCCAATCATAATTTTATATAAAAATCATTGTTTGGGATATCTCTTAGTTTAATATGTGGTCTTAAAATTCGAAATAAGGTGTTAATATAGTTTGTTACTATATAGTTTTATCATTTAATGATCCTCCCAATTCTAATGATTAGCTGGGACGTGTTCAGTATTAAATACGCCTTTTATATAAAGATTTAACACGTTCAAAACACCTTATGTTAGTGAATAATAGTCTTTATAAAAAAAACTTGTCTCATATAGAAAAAATGACAAGAGCTTTATTGAGTTTGTATACTAAAACATATCTTTGGGCTTGCACAATGCTTGAGAGGGGAGGCCTCACGTGTACAAGAATTATGTTGAGAGCTCCATTTGGGCTTAAAATCGGCTTAATTCCGCTCCATCCCCATGATTGTCACATTTGGTTTTGCTCCAAATTTTTGTTTGTTTTGCTTAAATGAAATCCTTGCTTTTTGACTATTGGAAAAATCAGAACGTTCAGGTCTTAAAATCTCAATAAATTAAAAATGGTTTCTACAATAGCTATTTTTTGAATTCAATTCCTAACATCCATTTTTCTTTAATTTTAGTCAACAACAAATTTTCGAATTTCAAACCTCAAACCAAGCTGATACAGAATTGTTTTCCTATAAATTGAGACCTTCGTTGATGTTAAAGAACACATTTTTCTCTCACTCTGAATTACTCTCTCTTTATTGTTCCTGTTCCAAAGGCACTTTTTGAAAAACTGTTGCATACTGAGGAATAAAATTCCTAAGAATAGTGTTTTACAAACACGCCTCAGTTACTTAATTTATTTCTACAACCTGTGCCTCCATATTTCTACAACTACTGTCCATTTCTGCTACTTCTGTAATTTCATCTTCTAATTCAAACAACCAGCATGCACTACACCTTATGATTTGAACAAAAACAAAAATAATTCCATATAAAAGTTTTCATGGTTTTTTGAAAATGATATAAAAGTTTTCCTTCAAGGGCAAGTTTGGTTCAACTTTAAAGTCGAATATTTGAGAGGAAATGAGAAAGAAAATAAAAATAAAAATTAATTAAATATATTATTATTAACTTATATTAACATTTTTTATATTATCATTAAATAATTAAATATAATAAAATCAATTTTCCTCATCAGTTATTTTTCTTATTCGCCTTTCCAATAGCCAGCTGCAGCAATTAATGTAGAAGATAATCACTGTAGTACTTCAATGCAGTGATCAAATTTATAATGTCACAAGCTCTTGCTTGTATAAGCAAATAAGCAACAGCCATATGAATAACTCTCGCTTTTTCCCGCCATAATAAATAGAGAAACTTGTGTTTGTGTACTGTAGGGGACAGTAATTGTAAATTTGAAAACAAGATTTGGTTTTGCAGAGTACACTATCAACAAAAAATAATTATTTTTCAAGTAAAATTGTAATGATTATAAAAAAAAACCCCAAAATGCCATTACAATAATAACAAAAAAAAAAAGTAAATTCTCTCATCTTCTCGGAGGATATAGGAGAGAAAAAAATTGTTTCTCTCATTTTCTCCCTTCCATTCCATCATCTTCCCCCTCTCTAACCCTCATTTTTTCGTTTTTTTCTCTCATTGTTTGATCGAACTTTTGTGAATAAAGTTTTTTGATACTTTGCAACAACTAAGTTGTCAAGTATTTCATATTTTGATATTTTCTTACATTTTCCAAAACATTTTGTGAGTCGGCTGTAACTTTATATATACCTTCGTTTTTTGGTATATTATAAAGGCAAGTACTGCACTGGGGTGAGCTTTATTACAAAGGTTGAGAGCTACTTTTATTATAAATGAGCTACTTTTATTATAAAAGAGTTACCTTTATTAGGAATCGACGCTTATTTTGGTCATAAGGTAGATAACACGATATAGGTACTATCGTAAAAAAATTTTGGTTCCACCTAAAAAAAATGGGGGAACCACCTTAAATATCAGTATGTGGGCCCAAATATTATGTTCCACCCGTACTACCACACTAAATTGGGCGTACAACCATAACTTACTAGGGGTACCACCATAACATAATGGGGGTACTACCAAAATATATTGAGGGTACAACTTGGTATTACTATAATATTGTTATCAATCAATTGTATGGATTAGTTAGATCACTGGTTTTACCATAATATCAAGTACCATAACACATGTATTGTTCTGTGCATGTAACTTTCGAATAATGTCTCAGTTGGAGCATTATCCCACTTCCATGTATATTAAGTTTTATTAAACATGTGATTATAATACAACTTCATATAATATTTTCCAAAACATATAATACTCAATAATTTTTTGTATGTCTTATTTCCAATGATCCTCCTATGCCTAATGTTGCTTCCAATTCTAGAGTTGTTCCTCTGAATTTGAATTTTGTCTGTGGACATATAAGCAAATGCCTCACAATTTTATGAGATTCATGGGCTGGAAGGTGATGTTGTTTAGCATAATTCAAGACAATTCCAAAATGAAATTAAGGGTAGTGGGCCAATGTTCCCAAATGTGGATGCATTTCGTGATGTTGTGTACTTGATGTCTATAGTAGGGAGATTTCGGCATTATTATAAGAGAAATTGTTTTAAACACATGACTTTTATATGCATAGTAAATGGATGCCCTTGGAAGATAACTTGTCGTGTTGTGGGTGCGTCTCATGATGTACAATTGCACACGTTTGTAAATGAGCATAGGCATACTATTGATGATATAGTTTCTTCTCAACCATTAGTGAGATGTAACCAAGCCTTGAAGGTTATTGATGATGTCATTCGATCTACACCTAAATACATGCCATGACAAATATGTAAGACTTTGTTCAGGAATATGGGATGGGTTTGACTTTTATGTACAAGCTTAGCAAATTAAGGAGAATGCTAAGAATAAAATATATGGTCAACCAAAGAATTACTATAAATTGTTACCTTGGATGTGTAACCAAATAAAACAATGTAATCTGGGATCAGTTGTAGAGTTGACACACTTCTGACGGCCATGTTCAACAACTCTTTATTTCCCATGAAGTGTCTATTGTGGTTTTTGAGGGCTGCTGGCCAATCATCAAGTATCACCATCCCACATGAGTGGGCCATATAGTGGTGCTCTCTTTTCACTAACATCGTATGATGCCAATGACACGTTCTCGATAACAGACACATTTACCCGAGACTACAGCATTGCACCGTTCTACATAATTTAATGAATCTCATTGGGGATAAGGGTGTGGTCATTTTATCATATAAGAACCCGGGTCTTCTTCGCAGTGTACCAGAGCTATTTGAAGGAGAGAACCATAGCTATTGTTATGTAACACCCCAAAAATACCCTAAAATTTTTATAATAATTTTATTATATATTTTATTTAATCGTACCAAACTGTTTTTCAGAAAATTGATAAATCGGGACAAATTACGAAATAAAGAAATTTAGCTTAACTTTAAATTTTTAAGTACTGTAATTAAAAGATAAAATTTAGATTTCCATAAGGGGTATAAAATCAAAAAGGAGTAGAGACGCCATATATAAATAAAAACAAGCTCGAATTTGAAAATTAAAGATATTAAGGGGCCATTGCGAATTTACAAAGTTGAAAATATAAAATGGAAACAAAAGCTAAAATTCATTTGTCTCCACTTTGCCTAGCAAAAAAAACCGTGGTGAGAGGAGGAAGAAGGGAGAGAACAAGAGGAAGAAGAGGAAGAAGAAGGAGAAGGAGAGGAAGATCAAAACCAAGGTATGTATTCATCTAGATCAAGTGTGTTTTGATTTCCTAAGGCTTTGTTTTGGAGAATGGTCCTCCTTTGTCTAGGTTTTTTTTGTGGAAGAGATCACACAAACCCTTAACTTGTTGAGGTGTTGTGGGTAAAACCCCATATGGTACAAGATAATCCTAGAATCCTCTCTTTTAGGATGGATCCATGGTTAATCGAGTCTTGAAAGTTGTGGTTTAGAATAAACCCTAACCAATCATCATGGTTGGTTTCGAGGATGGGTCATAACCCATATTAGAAGGGTTTTTGAAGATTCATGAAAGAATTTGGAACAGTATATCCATTGAAAGATGATTTGAGGATAATGAGGTTAAAAGATGAATTTGAAATAATTTGAAGTGTATAATTAAGCATGGGATTATTTGTGGGCTTAGTGCTTATGAAAATGGGAGTAAAATACACATTCCTCGGTTAATTTTTCGAGACTTGTACCGGTACAATTTGAACTTGTACGGCACATCTTATGTTCGTTATTTTTATTAACTTGTACCGGTACTGCTTGGGACATGCATCCAGACAACCCTGCTCGCTTCCCGCTTCGACCGCCAGATTTTGGCCATAACTTGCTCCATTTTTATCCGACGGAGTGATTCAAGTGGTTACGTAAAATAGACTTCAAGGAGAACAAAACTTAAAAGAATAGGCATTGTCAAATTTGATCCTAAGTGGCCTAAAATTCACTAAAGCGTAGCTACGCAAGCCAAATTTGGTTCCAACTTTGAACATGAGTACCCAAGTTGTTTTATTATTAACTTGAGTTTTGTTCGACTGGGTGATTCCAGTTGGAATAGGAACCTTTAAACTATTTTTTTAAAATATATAACATCCAGAGTCAAACACAAAGTTTAAGACCTCGGAAAAATGAGCAATACAAACAGTCCCTAGTGTAATCGGTAAATTTATTGGTTGGCATGAAAATGCCATAACTTTAGTTCGGATAATCCGATTGAAATGATTCCAATTCCTAAGTAAAGTAGAATCATAGGGGAATAAGAATGAGTCTAAGTCAAAAACGTACCGTACCTCACCGCCTCGGTAAAGCTTTGCTTGCCTCAACAATATTCGTTTAGTACGATTATTTGCATAATCACTAAGAGTTAAATAAATTGTATTTGACTAGGCAGTGCGGGTGAAGACGACAACCCGCTAGGATTTCGACATCGAGAAAGAAACGGAATTGATAATTGGTTTGTTCTCCGACACTCTATCCTTTAATTCAAGTATTTTGGTAGTTTACCACTAACTATGAATGAGAACATGAATCGAGTTCATGTCGAGTATGTATATGATTACAGTAGATTGAGTATGTCTTTGAAAGATAATACGAAAGTGAATATGAGATTGAATGTGATAATCGAGCAACCTAATGAAAAGCTTAATGATGATAAAGACTTCGGATTCACTCAAAACTTTAACTGGCCAATTGTGAAGTGAATAATATACCAATGAATCGCTCCGACGATGCAACTAATCGCAGATCCACACGGCGCACCCCCGAAATTATCCAATGTCCCACTTCAAGGGATGCGCTTAATCGGCATCCGTCGCGATGAAGATGTATTGAAGAAATGTCCCATCGGCGGGATGCACCAATCGGCATCCGCTGGCGATGGCGATGGCATTACCGATACTACACGTCGCGCTGCATCCAAATCCGCATCCCATGACGGAGACCGAATATGTGATACTCGTCTGCCGGATGCACCAACAGCATCCGGTCATGACGGAGATAAAATCAGAATGGCAAGCACATTACCGAATAATAATAAGGGCGGATTCATCAAACTGGAATCCGCTAGAAATTGTGAATTGAATAGTCAAGGTGAAATAGTCAACATCGACGAACAGAATGTGGATTTTGCGAATATGCTTAAATCTCATGAATTGATCATGAAATGAATTGTTGCATTAAAAATGCATGATATGATATGGTAATTGATTTGTATATTGAAAGCATGCGGAAATGAATAGCATGAGTATATGTTGGATATATTGTGGTATGGTTTAATGATAAATGTACGCCGATGAAATTGAATATTGGAATAAAATCAGATGTAACCACTAAGCATGAAAAATGCTTAAAGGTAGTTTTAACCTATGCAGTGTATCGAAAAAGGAAGAGAAGAAGGCCAAGATCACAGAAATACAGAGTCATAGAGTAGCACGGCGTATAAGTGTATACTAATTTTTGCATATCATCTAACAAGTGGTGTTTTTGAAACAAAAGGGTTAAAACCCCCTAAACTCGATTAGAATCATCTTGAAAAGAGTATAGAATGTTTTTCTTTTGTAAAATGTATTTTGTTAATGTTTATGGGCCTACCGAATTGCTTTATATTTTAAATGATTACGGGCTTGCTCCCAAACTCGAAACTGCTTCCGCAACTAAATGAATTGGTAAAATGTTTTGATAAGTACAATGAAAACGTTTCTGAGTAAAACCTGCTCCTGCTCGATCCTATCTGGCCGGGTCGGGATTCGGTCGCGACACTTTGAAAATAAAAATTTAATAAAACGATAACTAAAAGAAATAAACCTGGGCCCCTGGGTTTCGCTCGACCGCCTTTCTGCCTGATCGGGCTTAGGGGTCGCTACATGTTATCATCACTTAAAGGAGAACTTTAGTAGCATTTTTAATAAATATAACACAATTGGAAACAAAGGGAAGGAAAATGTACTGCAATGGCTTGATAAAATTGCCTATGCAAGGTTGGAGACTGATTATAATGGTCACATGAATGACCATACGTATATATAACGACAAGAAGTGCTCGATTGAACAAAATGAACCTGAACATTAGGCCATGTTAAAATTCTCGAAGAAACGATGGGACAAAATGACAACAAACCTTACAGAGTCTTTCAATGCTTGGTTAAGAGGTGAACAACACCACTTTATTTTAGGTACTGTTTTGGCCAAACACACAGTTGGTACTATGCTTACATAAAGTCGAATCCAATCAATGGAAGGGTTTTATAAGGCCGAAAATAGATCAAAAAGTGAAAATTAATATTGCTAAAGGCAAGGTTTACACAGTTAGCCCATTTAATGAGTCTTTTTTTGGTGTATTTGTTGGTACTACAATCCTCAATGTTGACATAAAGGAGCAAACTTGTAGTTGTCGGGGATGGGAAATGTCAGGCATACCTTATGAGCATGCATGTGATGTGATACAATTTATTGGACAAAATGTTGTTGATTTTGTTGATACGATTTATACTCGGGGTCTTTCCAAGGTATAGAGACTCATGACATGCCAAAAATCGATGTCGATGGTGTTGTTCGAGATGTCCTAGGGAATGAATATTTTCCAAATCCTCCATTCAAAATGCCTCGCAAGACCAAAGAAAAACGTATAAAGTCTCAATTTCGTGATGTTACGCTTATTGTTCACGTTGTAATATGGTCAAGTACACCGTAAAACATAAAAAAATCCTATTATTGATTAATGTTTGCATATTTAATTCTACTCGATGACATTTGGTTATGTTGTAACCTTATTTGAAAGATTACTTTTTATTTGGATTTATAGCTAAACTCATCTACTATTGTGACTACATTTGTGTTTTCATTTATAATCTTGTAGCCTATTTTGTTTAGCATAATTTACATGATACACTATTACTTTATATTGTAATGAGTCAAGAGATTAGGTGAGTAAATATTTTAAAATGGTACTACTAGGGATACCTCTATAAATGGTATACAATTTCTTGGTACCACCATAACATACTTGAGGTAAAAGCATAATATACTTAGGGTACTTAACATAATATACTACAGTGTAATGACCAATATATATCAGTACTATCATAATATATTGGGAGTACTACCATGACATATTGGGGGTACTACCATAATATACTGGGGGTATTACCATAATATATTGGGGGTACTACTAACTGCTATTAGGGGTACTACCATAATATATTGGGGCTTCGTCTCGACGAAGAGGTGGTTCATTACGATGAACCCGTAGCTCATGCCTTTCATCAAATCATCCTTCGTCACGACGAACTCGCAGCTTTGCCCTTGTGATCCTCCTACCTTCATCGCGACAAAGGCGGGGCTTCGGCCGCGGACGAACATCTTCGCCGCAATGAAGGCGTGGCTCACGCAGTTAGTGGTGGCTTCGTCGCGGCGAA
Organism: Tetrastigma voinierianum; assembly: GCA_016808115.1. Taxonomy (NCBI): domain Eukaryota; kingdom Viridiplantae; phylum Streptophyta; class Magnoliopsida; order Vitales; family Vitaceae; genus Tetrastigma; species Tetrastigma voinierianum. The sequence continues at coordinate 38,538 of JAEQBH010009332.1, read as the reverse complement.
CGTGGTTTGTCGCGCGACGCGAACCTTGTAGCTCGCGGTCTTTCATCAAATCATCCTTCATCGTGACGAATTTAGGTTTATCGCTGCAAACCCATAGGTTTTCCCTTATGATCCTCCTACCTTTGTCACGACGAGTAAGGGCTTCGTCGCGACGAACTTGTAGCTCATGCCTTTCATCAAATCATCCTTTATAGCGATGAATTTAGGTTCGTCGCTGCAAACCCGTAGCTTTAACCTTGTGATCCTCCTACCTTCGTCGCAACAAAGGTGTGGTTCATCACGACAAACCCGTAGCTCGTGCCTTTCATCAAATCATCTTTCATCGTGATGAATGTACGTTCGTCGCAACGAACCCGTAGCTTTACCCCTGTGATCCTCCTACCTTCGTCATGAAGAAACAACTGCTACAATTCAACAACTCCAGTTTCCCTTGATTTCGTTATGGCAGTACCAAGTAATACCCCTAGTTTGTTATGGTACTACTCCTAGTAGGTTATGATAGTACCATAACAAAGGTTATGGTATTTAGTGACTTAAACTTGTTGGAACACCTATTATTATGGTAGTACCACAATATTACAAAGGTTATCGTTGTACTTCTGGTATGTTATGGTAGTACCATTATATGGTAATTAGTGACATAAACTTGTTGGAACACTTGTTATTATAGTAGCACCACCATATGTGTTAGTTTATGGTTCCTATATTATGGTAGTACTGGATAGTACCCCCATTGTGTTATGGTAGTACTCCTTATATATTATAATAGTACCCTTAGTGTGTTATGGTAGTACTCCCTATATATTATGATAGTACCATTACACAAAGCTTATGGTAATTAGTGAGTGGTTGACACCTATTATTATGGTAGTAGAACCATATTACAAACATATGAAAATATCTATGATTGTACAACGACCATATTACAAGTTTAGGTAACTTGTTGACATCTATTATTATGGTAGCACCAATTCATATTACAAATATATGGTAAATATCATCAGATTGTACAAGAACTATGTTTTACAAGATCACCAATGAAATGAAAACTTGATATTATAAGGGTAGTTACATAAAAATAACTTAAAAAGTAGTTACATTTTTTAAATTCAAGCACAGATACACAAAACGGTGTTGTATTAATCGTTTATTACTATTACATCCCAATACAGCGAACAATCTTTATTTGGTAAGTTTCGGATCCGCATTTGTATTCTTCATTACTTTTATGTATGATCATGGTGAACATGCCTTAACCGATGGTACGTAATGAGACTAAAATGAAAAGCAATAGTTAATGAACCAATTCAACCAATAATGAACCAATTTAATCCAATAATTAATGCATATAGATTAAGACTTTGATATATAAATATACCCGAATCTATAACATGTGTCATCACCGCCTGCTCCAATGCTCCATATATTTGACACAAATACAATTCATAATCATTTCTATAAAAGATGTAGAACAATTTTAGTGAAATAGGTAGTACAAAATTTATAATCAGATGGAAGAGAGGTTGAGATTTTACCCATTAGTTTGTTATGACATCTGGCATAAACATGATCAACTCAGAATTCAATTTTGATTTCACACATCGCCATATATATTTGGTTAGTTTAAGTGATTCTTGGGGTACTTGTTCCCATGACCAAAAGGCAAAGACGATAACAGCTCAATGCGTTGCGACCCAATGTTCAATGATCGCTTTCACATACGAGTATATATAACTACAATATATAACTATAATCATTAGCATACTCATAGTCACATACCAATTTCAGGATCGGAGATCTATGTCCCATATGTAATCCCATAGGTCATGAGATACCACTCTACTATCTGTGCCAAAATGGTTGCACATGTGAATATTAGCATTCTAATAGTTCTTTCAATTAATAGGCAAATAAACAAGTTGGGACTCTAAAAATCCAATAGTATAAGTCGCGCCCCTCGCAACCCGATTTGGATGAACTAGGATAACAAGGTCGTCACATGGGATTCTCATAGCAACCTCGACATCCCTTATTGTCACATCCACAAAAATCCAATTGCCCATTCTAATACGATGGTAAGGAACATCGTATGCTGATATTAACCATTAAACAAGCTCGTATCTTAGCTCTCTGGTTGCTAACATAAACAACCTACCAAATCCTATGTAGTCTATCATGCCATTTTCAATTGGTGTTTACTCAACAGATGCCAAAAAACTTTGTGCTAGAACATCCGACTTAGGTAGAAAGCGTGCCCCAATGATTACCGTAATGAGGGTCATTATGAAGTTAATCAATCAATATTATGAATACAACAAAGAATGTATACTTAGTCATCTGACGCCTGGGGAACATGGTCTCTTTCTTTTTTCCTATGTTGTCCATAAACTCAGAATAAAATAAATATTATGATCAATTACAAACATATAACGTACATGTAAAATCAGTAACGATGTAATTTATAGGTTGGTAATAATTGTTTCCAATTTTTAATGGTAGTACCGATTATTATGGTAATACCCTAGTATGTTATGTTGATACCAACTATATGTTGTGGTAGTATCACTTCCATCCAAATATGTAATGGTAATACCTATCTATTGCTAGTACCATCAGTAAGTTATGGTAGTACCCTAGTATGCGCAAAGAAAACTTATGCCTTGTAGTACCACTCGACAGATGGTACCACATATGTTAATCAAGATGGTAGTCAGCCAAACTTCTATTTGTTAAGATAAATAACTAATACTTGACTAACGGACACGGGGTAGTACTCTGTCACTATATAGTGGTACAAACACTATATTACGATATGATGGTACCCTTAATAAGTTATAATGGAACCCCTTGTCATAAAGGTTAAACCCCACGGTTATAAAAATTCAGTAAGTTATGGTACCCCTAGTATAGTATGGTAGTATTGTGTAGTAAATTATATATAAGGACACATACTCATATAAGGTGGTCCTCCCATGTCTTTTATGGTAACTCATACAAAGAACACCTAAAACCAATAAAGGTACCTCTTTATATAAAACAAACAAAGGTAACCTTTATATAAAAACAAACAATAGGTAACCCTTTATCTGGTGTCCAAAGATAGCAGACCTATAAACTAATAAAGTTAACTCCTTTACTTACAAAAAAACAAACATAAAAGACTCAAAAATGCAAAATACAAATGTATATATAAAAAATCAAACTTCACAATATAAACTTACAGCTTACGAATATGAACAATTTTCTTTCCTAGCAACCTGAGGTAGAGATGACACTGGAGAATTCCTCTTTCCTACAAACGATGCACGATCAAGCCAAGAACAAAGCAAGATAGACAAAATGAGGAGGGAAAACAAGAATGAGAGCAAGAGATGGAGGGAAGATGAAAGGAGAAAAGGCGTAGAAGCAATAGATCAAGGAGGGGAAGAGAAAGGGAAGAAGAATAGGTAAAAAAAATTGAGATTTTTTTTTTTACTTTTGTTACTGTAAATGTATTTTGGGTTTTTTATAATCATCACAATTTTACCTGAAAACAATTATTTTTGCTAACAGTGTACTGAACACTATAAAACAAAATCTTGTTTTCAATTTTACAATTACTTTCCCTTGATGTAGACAAACACAAGTTTCCCTAATAAATATCAAATAGGTATCGTAACCAGCGGATTCAACATGGGTTCTCCTTATCCAACTCGCATCTATTTATTCAAAATAATTATTCTTTTTATTTAATTAACACAAATTAGCTAGATTAAGTATTAGAATTGCATCCAAAATCCTAGTGGAATAGAAATAGGAAGGACTGCTATGCTTAGTACGAAAAGGAATTCAAATATCCACCGATTGGCTCCTCAAAAATGAGATGAATTACATGGTTTTCCCAAATTCATAAAAAAACGGGACTGTTGAAATCCATCAAGAATTCTTCTTCTTTTTTTTTTTTTTTGCTTAAAATTTTATAATGTTATGCCTATTTTTATCTTCACTTACCCTTCCATATTCATGGATTTTAAATTCATACCAAACAAGGTATTATGTAAAATCCATTATTTTCAAATGACTGTATTTCAAATTCATTTTTTTCCTCAAAATCCATAAATTCTAAATTTGATCGTCTCAAACGAAACCTAAGAGTTAATAAGCATATATGATATCTCAATTAGTATGAGATTTTTTATTTTTTATTTTGGTAAAGCCCCACTATAAACATTGAGGACATGGGCCAAAGTTCAATCAGAGATGGCCTAGTTTTTTTTTTTAAATAAATATTTTTCATTTTTGTGTATATATAAATTAAAAATCATAAAATAAAGTTTAATTAAGTATAAATCGGAGTACCTAAAATCAACAAAAAAGGAGACATAGAAAATGGAGATGCTTCGAAATGGGCACACACCCCACAAAATCCGCAAAAGGCATGCATTAAATTCAACACGGCCTGTGAAGAAAGTCCTCTAAGCGTGTTCAGACCTTTTCTTCCCTTTCATACCCATATATATGTTCATACCTTTTCTTCTCTTTCATATCCATATATATATGTTCATACTTTTCTTCTCTCTTCGCTACCCATATATATATATACCTATATATGTTCATACCTTTTCTTCTTTTCATGTCTATATGTAATGTTCATACTTTTCTTCTTTCATACTCCATATATATAGAGAGAGAGAGTATTTACTATATAAAATGTCACAGACAGAGGCCACAGTTCCAATCCTGATTGACTTGTGTTATCTGATTTCTGGAAGCCGTTGTGATCTGGCTTTTATAGTACCGATTATGTATAAACTCCTTCCAAAAACCCATACCGATAGTTCTGAATTTCCTGCCTCTGAAAGCAAATCTAGTACTACTATTCCATTGGAGTTTCTCTGTGAGGCTGTTTTTGCAGGAGGTCCCTCTCATCTCTCTCTTCTCTCATGATTTTGCTTGTTTTGTATTATTAATGCATGGTCTTTGCAGATGGTTTTGTGGTCTCAGGCTACTTGGGAGGGTAGATGAGGGAATAAACTGCTACTGGCTATTGTGGGGAACCCTCAAGAAGCCTACAAAGAGGAGCCAAAATAAGAAAGAAAAAAAAATCTCATGAACCCTTTTACAGTTCATGTTCATATTTGATAGTTTACAGGTATGTGAAGGAAGAACAGGTCACTACCAAAGCAGTAAAAGTGATGTATGATAAATATGATTTCATACAAATCTTATGATGTTTTGGAAGCCCATGATCCACTAACAAAGAATTTCTTGTAATTATTTCCTCCCCTTGTCTTCTGCTCTATATATATTACATGTCTTTTTTACTTTAGTGTGATGAACTGATCAGAGGTGACTAATCAATGTGGCAAAATTTTGCTGAGCACACACCACAGATCTGCCATATTTACATGAACGAAGAACAAAGGAAGTGCTTGAGTCAAAGATCAGAAAGCAGACAGAAGCATGAGGATTTATAATAAATCATAGCTCTTGATTCAGAGTTTTTCATGGGTAGAATCAACATCAGAAATATTATTTGCAGAGCGCAGGTTCAGAAAGTTTGAGCCTAAGAAGCACAGAGCAATTCGTGGAGTCTAACATAGCTTGCAAACTCAACGGGTATTTAAAATCTCTATTCATACTCTTCAAAAAAGAAAAAGAAATTTCTATTCGTACTTTCGATGTTTGAGATAAGGTCAAATAGATCAACACTACCACAATCATCATCACACATGCTCATGTATAGTATTTGCACTGTTAGTTCCTATCTTGCATTAGGCTAGCAAACACAAAGTCAAACTCAGTCCGACTTGATTAAAAAATTTAAAGCCTTAACTTTCCTCGAAACTTGATTGAGTTTTGTTTTCAAATGCTCAAAACTCGATTCGAAAAAACAAATGAGTCATTTGAACCGATTCTATTAAAAAGCTGAACCACTAAAATTAATAATTAATTGTCGAATAAATTTAAACTTGTGATACTCGACACAAACACAAAACAAGAAAATCAATTAAGCCTACGAACGTGCCGAACAAATGTTATATCAGGCATCATAAGATTATAACTTCAGTTCCTATCTTGCATTAGGCTAGCAAACACAAAGTCAAACTCGAATTCGACTTGATTAAAAATTTAAAGCATGAACTTTACTTGAACTTGATTGAGTTTTGTTTTCAAACGTCAAAACTCAACTCAAAACAAAAGAGTCACTTGAACCTACTTACAAAAGCTTGAACCAATTTAAAAATTAATAAATAATCAATTAAGCTCGAATAAATTTAAACTTGTGATAGTCGCATTAATAAATAATAGAAAATAGTAAAACCTAATTAATAATAACGTCTAATCGGATGTTATAATAGGCATCATAGTATTTGCAATCAAGAATCTCATCTTGATTAGGCTAACAAACACAAAGTCAAACTTGAGTTCTACTTGATTAAAAAATTTAAAGCCTGAACTTTACTCAAACTTGATTGAGTTTTGTTTTCAAATGCTCGAAACTCAACTCAAAAAACAAATGCGTCACTTGAACTTGATTCGACAAAGCTTGAACCAATTTAAAAATTAATAAATAATCAATTAAAGCCTAATAAATTTAAACTTAGACACTGATTGCATAAATAATAAAATAGTAAAAAACCTAATTAAACCTAATAACAAATCGAATTGGATGTTATATAAGAGTTTATCATAGTATTTGCACTATTAGTCTTATCTTGCATTAGCTAACAAAACACAAAGCCAAACTAGAGTTCGATGAATAAAAAATTTAAAACCCGAACTTTACTTTATCTGATTGAGCTTGTTAAATGCTCAACTCATTCAAAAAACAAGATGAGCCACTAACTCGACCGGGATAAAGTTCGAACTAATTTAAAAAATTAATAAATAATCAATTAAGCTCGAATAAATTTAAACTTATGATACTCTATTAATAAATAATAAAATAGTAAAACCCAATTAAGCTGACGAACAGGTCGAATAGGATGTTCTCGATTGATTCAAATCAAATTCAAATATTCTAGGAATCAAATTTAAATAATTTGACTTATTTACCCCCCTACACCAGGCCAGTAGCTTTCTTTAAAGAGCCTTTTTACCCTTTTATAAATATAATAACATACTTTCTATTAGTATTAGTATAATAAAGTTCTTCATAATTATTATTATTATTTTTTTGACTCAAAGGTGGTCACTCTGGCTACCCATGGGGCCTACAAGGAAAAACTTGCCATGTGATTCATGACCTATATATGATATCTTAGTTCTATAGAACATATCTTATGGGATATTTTTATGCCTTTAGCACATCACATTTTGCAGGATACTAGGAATGGAAGTAAGAGGAATTATTGATGAGTTGACAATGTTTTTGGAAAGCCACAAGGTGTCGGATCAGACCAAGTTGGCATGTGGTGAAATAATTGAAGATTTAAGAAGAAATGATTGAGAAAATGCACAAATTATATGAAATAAAGCTTAAGTTCATGTCATCTGATGGGACAACATTTTATATATATATATTGAGAACAAACAAATTGTAAAGGCCCCCATTTGTGTTTTTAACACAGTAGGAGCTTGCAAATACAATATTGAAAGATTTTAGTAAGGGAAGAAAAGGAAAGGCAATGATCAATATCAGATATGTACATATAATAAAATTGCCATTTCATTATAAAGGGAATAGTGAATTTTATTTTCCATATAATTAAAAATTTTCTTCGATTTATTTTCAAAATTAAAAATAAAATTTTCCTTTTAATTAGTTTTTTTAGTTTTGAAATGGACAAATGCAATTGGATAGTTTCTTGTAAGATACAAAATGGAAGGAAATGGGAAAATAGAATAGGTAAGAGTCGGTTTAACTAAGTTCAATAAATTTTGTTATATATTTTTAAAATTTTCGGACTTTGTGTGTTCCATATAAAAGAATTAATAAAAAAAAATTGAAAATATTAAAGATTTTAGATTTTTTTTTTCTTCATAATTTCCGAGATTTATTAACATTTTTCCTTTTTTAAGTACTTTTTTGGAAATTTTATTAAGGACATTATAACTTTAACTTATGTAATATGAATTAAATTCAATTTAAATCTTATCAAAAATGAAAAAAAAATAATTACAAGAAATTAAAGATTAAATTGTTTTTCAAAATACTAATCTTTTGTTAAAGAAATAATAATTAAATGTAATAGTTTAATTAATAATATTTATTTAAAATAAAGAGGATAAAGCTAACATCTTTCAAAAAAAAATAAAAAATAATTTAACCTTTTTTTTTTGAAGAAATAGTTAACATTATGACATACAAATAAGACAATTTTTTTTATTACATGCACATATTTAGTATCAAAATAATATTCTAAAATGCCTTGATTTAATATATAATTAATCGAACCGGTTTTTTTAAATTTAAATGATCATTCAAATTAAAATATCTTTAAATAATTAAATTGCTAATTATGTCTCACTTAAAAATGTACATACAGAAATTAGATCCATTTTTTAATTTTAGCTTTTTTTACAACTATTCATTTTATATTATATCATAGTATTCTATTCCTTACAAATTTGTTACACCAAGACTTACCTCTGGACTCTTCGCTTTCCTAAGTTCGTAACCACTTTGAACTAAGTTTTATAAAATATTATTAATATAAAGTGTCACTCGATTTGACGTTTATTTGTTGAGGGACAAAATTTATAAAAGTAGAATTACATGTAAAAAAAAAAAAATTATTGTTAATTAATTTTTATCCATAAATTTATAATATTAGTGGATTCAGATCGCCTGTTGAAGAGGAAAAATTCACTTCTTTTTTTGTTTTGAAATTAGAATAATTTTATTAATTCAAACTAGTAATATATACGATAAAAACAAATAATCAAATCTACTAAAAAGCTCTGTATGATTTACGCAACATTCAAGTTTAATAAAGATAATAAATCTGGCCAGTTTCATATTCATAATTCTACGGTTTACTAAAATACATATAAATCAAGCTTACAAAGATATCGACGATCATGACTGACTCGACGTTCTGATTAATCCTGGCTTGTCGCTTCAATCACTCACACACCAAAAGCCACAATTGCAAGATGACGAAAATCAAACCACAGATAGGATGACACACAAACCACACACCACACAATAAAGACGATCTAAAAAAATACAAAAATAAAATAAAAACTTATCGCTGGGTTAACTATTTTATCAAAATAAAAACGGAAAATACGAAAGGATTTCAAACCAAAAATAATAAAATAAAAAAAATTATCCCTTTTGGTTAACGAAAATGGGTTAGAAAGAATACGATGAGAGAAAGAAATAAGCTATGGTTTTTTAACTCACTTTATTTTTATTTTCATTATATAGCATCAACTTTGAAATTGATGATGGTAAAAATAGTGGATTCTTTTTATAAATCAGTGGGCCCATAATCTAAGCCCATGGGCTTAATAGTACATCTGCTTTCGCTGCCTGTCATGTTAGTATTCAAACCAACATGAAAATTTCTTTTCTACAATTATAGGCCTGACTCCAATCCAACCCACCCCAATTAAGAAAAGCCCAACCTAAGTCATAACTTCAATTAAAAGACAAATATTTATTTCAAGTTTATTCTAAAGTGTGATCATAATCCTGTTTACTTAGCTTAATGCAACCAGTATGTGAAATTTATTTAATTTTTTGGAATTTATATCAAAATTTAAAGAATAAGTGTGACACTCAATGTCTCAAGATACTAACAAAATGGGAGACAAAAAATATGTATTGAAGTATTAAATAATACAACTTCAATTTGAGATATTTTGGGCTGGCCAAGCCCATTAACAGACCCCAACTATAAATGGGTTGGGGTTAAGCATTTTGAACCAACCACACCCAACCTAACTGCCCAGAGTATTTACTTGCAATTAAGATTTTTTTTTTTTTTTAAAAAGGAAATAATTTTATTGATCAACTAGGAAATTGAGATACAAATTGCTACAACCCATAAAGGATAAACATCTAAACACATTATAATAACTGCCTCAAACTACAATTGATAATACTTATAATAATTAATATCATAAAGCTTCAAATGCAAACATATTGACAATCATAATTTGATTTGTTGTCTGTATCTAATCGAATATGTTTTGTTCGTCTAAATCGTCTACACATAAATAAAACGTCGTAATATGACCAATAAAAACAAAGCATGGTAATAAGATGATACTAAACCAAATGTCGCAACAAGGTAACAAGATCACAAAAAACAAACTAAACCCAGATATGTACGAAGCAACCACTTATTTAAGAAATAACTTGATAAAGATAGTATAGATGGGTGATTGTAAGTCATAAATGATCGAAAATCAGAGCGCGGATTTGATTAATGGCTTTTTGTAATAAATCCGTATTCTGGGCGCTTCGCTTTAAATACGCCCAAACCAACAAGGTTTCATGATAGCGGTCGGCCGTCAGCATAATCCACTCTCAAGAAATTTAATGATTATCGCCGCGATCACTGTTAGGCTAAACCCACCTACGCTGCGAATCACTTTAATTATTAAAATAAACCGCCACGCCATTCACAACGATCATCACTTCGTTAATTCTATTTCTTTCACCTCCCTTCTGTGCATTGCGGCGTGACGTGACAGCTGCAGAGGCACCATTTTCGGGTCGTTGTCGCACCGCATTTCAAACAAGCTCCGCAGCCTCAACTCCATCGGCCAGTCAACGCCGTGCTCACGTGTCGTCTGCACTTGGCTGTATAAATTTCCATACCCACATGCTTCTCCTCCAAAAAGAAAAACCCAATTCCAAAATCATCGATAAATTAATTTTAAAAAAAAAATGGAAGAAGGAAAGTGAGTTTCGCCGCATTTAGTATTCTTTACGCACCTACGCGCCGAAGGCCACCGCCTCCTGCATAGCGGCAGGCCGCCTGCCACCGTCGAGTTCATGGTCAGTGAATCGTGTAGTCAAGAAGAAGAAGAGGAGAATGGAGATGGTTATTAATATTGAATGTTGGAGGGGGGGGGTGGAAGAAACACTGAAGAGAAGAGGGCGTGGTTTGGTTTTGTGCTGGATTGGGATTGGGATTTGTGGAGGAGAAAAGCCAGAACCGCGGAAGATCTAAAAGTCCATCACCGTCACCGCCACCAACGCTCGGTGTTTGAGCGAAAATCGCGACCAACGGGCCGTCGCCATTAACGACTAATCTTTCGCTGATTTCAATAAATGTCATTATAACGTCGGTCATCAAAAAATTTTGTAATCGACAAATTGACGTCATGAACGCCACTTCTCGACGGCTAGTGCCGCCATTCACAACGACGACACACACGCACTCAGCTGACATATTTTAAACCAGTCTTAAATTTTGGATTTTTTATTTTAAAAGCACTATTCACGTCCAACACTCTAAAAATCACTCCTTTAAGAGCCAGCGGTTCACAAGGAAAAAAGAAAAAGCGGATAGAAAATGTGGCTATAGTTTTAAGTCCACAATTTAAAACATGTTAATTAATTTTTTTCATAGAATTTTAATTACCATACAGCTGATCAAGAAAAGGTAAGCCATAGGTTAAGATATAAAAATAGGGTTTGACTGAAAAAAAACTCGAGTTTTTAGTTGGTCAATGAATCGAAATATTTTGACATTCTTTGTAGACCAAAATAAAAACAGTAAAATAATTCAAATTTAACAGTGAAAATATCGCCTTAAAAAATATTCACTTTGCATTGTGGGCGCAGCATTGACATTGATGGGCAGTTTGCATTGCATTGTGATTCAGGAGGCACAATTACACCCGTGAATTAAATTAAATGTAATAAATAATATGAAGTGTAGGGAAAAATGCCGAACCGAATATGACTTTGGGGTCTTAGACTTTTTAAACTCCAATAACAATAATAAAATGAATTCTATTTTTTTTTTTTTGTGAAGGACTTGTAAACTGAAGCAGTAGGGATGGGCCAGACTGAGATCATCCTTCAGATATATTTATAGCACATGGTGGTCTTCATGGGTGTGAAACACTCTCAATTTTTTAGTTTGGAAACGTAATTTATATAATAAGGCCAAAAAAAAAAAAAAAAAAAAGAAGAAGAAGAAGAAAGAGGGAAAGAGATAGCTCTGATTTTAATCCTTTTGGGTTGACATTTGAAGTAAACAATTGATTTGTCCTTTAAAAACTGAGTGTAGGATGGATGCACTCTTATGGAAATGAGAGACAAAGCATGTGAAAGGTATGAATTAGGCCACTGATTTTCTTTGTCCACCTCACCTGTTCTTCTGGGGTCAGTTGTTCACCCCATATTTGGCCTATTTTTAATGTAAACCATTTTTGCAACGTTTCTTTAAAAAAAAAAACTTTTCTTCAACTCACGACTTCGCGACGTTGTTGACTTAATGCCGAAATCGACAGACAAGATTAACAAGCTCATTTTTTAAATTTTCATAATTATCACAAATTTTTTAAAAGCTTCCGAATGTAAAGCGAATATTTGACTTTTTCTATTCGTGAAAACACATTTTCCACAAAAAATAAAGAAGTTTCAATCACATTCAATAAAAAGCAAGAACTAAGATTATAAAGACTATTGTGACGACAACTGAGGTATTAACTGGGATCTGGTCTATTCCGGACCCATTCGCTTATTTTTCAATTCTCAACTCACTTCATTTAAATTAAACAGAAATGCATGAGATTTAAAAATTCTCAAACTCTCCCGTTTACATTTTATTTTTTGTTTTTATTTTTAAATTTTTATTTTTTTATATTTGCTTTTTTTTATTTTTATTATATTAAAATTACGCTTTTCATAAAAATAAAAATATTTATACTTCTTATAAATTATTTATTTAAAAACATTTATAATAATAATAATTATTTATATTAAAGTATAAAAAATAAAATAATAAAAAACATTTTTAAAAGTATAATCTGTGGATGTAATTTTTATTATTATTATTTTCCTTGGGATATATATTCATATTTGCCTATTCTCAACTGTCATCAAAATCTTAAAAATCTCTCGTCTGTGAGTCACCACAACTTATCACCCGTAAAATCTAAAAATTTTTTCGTTTGTCTCTTAATTCGACGAACTTTCAGCTACTGTATTTCTCGGACAAATTTAACGGCAGCCCCGCTTTCGTTATCCGGAGATCTGTGGCACTTTAAACTTCTCCTGAACCTTACATAATTATTATTTATTAACATTTTGCCATTTTTTTGAAAATTCTAATTTTCGGCTTACAGAGAAGCACAATACCTCGACCCGTATAGATTTGAGAAAATAAACTCAAACCACTAAAACCCGATTAAAATTAAATTAAACATGTGCCATTAAGAAATGGCATGACAAGGAACTGAAAATAATTGTCTGGCCACATCCATACTACCACCTAATATTAAAACAACAACTTAATACTTAACGCTATTAAGATTTTATTCAAAGACAAGTTCTCAAAAAAAATTTATTTAAGATTAGTTAAAACAAACGCAACTCACATTATAAAAGTCAAATAAATCAAAACTGTTAGGTTATATTTATTTGCGTAAATGGGATGAAAACAGAAACGATGAAAATTCAAGGAAAAGGAGAGAAATAATGAGAAATGAAAATAAATATATATTTAAATTTAAATGATTTTACATGTAACCTAAAATTCATTTAACTTCAATTTCTTACATTCAAAAAATATTTTTTTAGATAACCACCGACAAGTAATGGAAGCATGCTTCCTCCGATACCAAATCGACAAGAGACAAATAATAACTCGATCCTGATCGGTTACGCATGACATCAACACGTAATTCACATGCAATAACAATAAAATTAAAAAACAAACAAATAAATAAACTAAATTATCGAAGTTTTAATATTATACTGGGTTTAATTAAAAACACAACATGTTATTTATAAAGACAAAAAAATCCAATGTATAAATCTCAAAATCTTAATGATAACCATAAAACCTTAAAGATAAACTCGCTAAAAAGCATACTAAATAAATAACTAATAATAAAAATAATAATCGAACTTGTTTCCTTTTTCCTAGGCCTGCGTGAAAGATATGCGCCTCTACTCCACAGTCCCACGAGCCAAGACAACTCCAGCCTTACACTCATAAATCTTGATAGTTTTATAAAATTTTAATGTTTACAAATAATTTTCTTTAAAAGAAGTTTTTGACATAATTTATATACATCATTTTTCATTGATGCTACTTTAAAAGTATCATTTTTTTAGCTGGTGGTCTTTATTATGAACACATTGTACCACATATAATAATAATAATAATAATAATAATAATATTTTTGAAATTGAAACACTATAAAAGTAAAAAGTGTGGACCGACAAAAATACGAGTCAAAAAATCACTCAGCAACAGAGGATTTGAAAGACCTTGAGCTTGTAAACATGAATTGTGATGTTGGTTGATGAACGGTAGTGCACATGGAAATGAAGCCTATTACTTACCAAATAATATTTGATATATCCGTACACTTTAATTATGTAATTCAGCAATAGAGAGGGGGGCAAGCCAATTTTTTCTCCCCATAATGAGGCAAAAGCCTAATCTTACCATCAATCTATCTCTCACACTAGATCTCCCATCATCATGATAAACAAGACAATATATTAGCCTAGTACTATCCCTATACCTACATGTAACCTCCACATTTTTAATCTCCAATCTCTTAATCTAGACTCAAAATCCTCCTTAGGGAGCTTGAATCGATCGTTAAGGAGCAAACTCACATTGTCTTTAGAACTATAAGAGGATTTACTTGATCATTAATTATAAAATCCAATGAAATTACTTAATGGTTATTCAATTGATTCAATCTATTTGTTTCTCCATGAATCACAGAAATATTTATCCCAATAATTACTAATTTGAATCCACGTGTAGAAAGATTTACTAGATGATTACCCCATGAAATTAAAAAAATAGAAAAATGTCTCCAATTTCAACATCTCACCTCCATATTCCAAAATTTCCAACCTCCATCCTTGAATTTATATCTTCAAATAGTAGCAATCTTGTTTTATATGGGTTATTACCCATGAAGGTAAAGAGAATTACCAAAGCTCTTTTGTACAAGTAGGGTGGAAAAATCCAAGACCCAACAGCTTAAAAGTGGAGGGGGGCTCCCTTAGCAATAGAGACAACAAGGTGGAGGCCCCTCACACCAAGATCATCCAATCAAGATCAACGTACTTATCAAATGGGGTAGGAGGATTACCTTTATTATAAGGACAAGTGGGTCACTCAACCACAATTATGCTTCCATCTCTCTACACATCACACATGGAACTGCAAGAGACACAAACTTTCAATTACATTACTAATCCACCTTCTGTCTTGTCTTCATTATGTATCCCACTTCCTAAGACCTTCGTCCCCACAAATCAATCCAAGCCTAACATTTAATTTAATAATTACAAATGTTTTTATTTATTTTTCAAATATATTGTATTATGTGGCGGCCACACTGAAATTTTCTGAAACAATCTAAATGATAATGATATGTTGGTGGTACATTTCTTGCAAATGCGCCACCTGGTCATCTAAGGTGCCTGACTTGAGCCCCATCCTGTTTTTACCCATCATATTGGTTGTCGGAGTCACGTACTACTATCATGTATGTATGCTCATGTTAGCACTGTGCGGTATCGTTAGAACTATGCGGGGCACGGAATGATTCCATTTTTATATCCACAATTCCACGCACAAAAATTAAAGAAAAACAAAAGGTGGAAAATAAAATAAAATAATTTCCAAAATTTTAAAAAAATGGAGTTGTCCACATTTTCGCGACGTCTGGTATGAATAACAAAGACAATGCCGTCTTTCGCAAACCGCTGCCGAAACGACGCTGATACGGCCTGATGTAACCGGGGCCGCCTCGGCGGCCACCGGAGACGCCGGTCTCAGTGGGCTCCGCCGCCGGCAGCTCGTCCTCCAGAACTCGTCACCTTCTCGGAAACCCTATCTTCAAGTGGAGGTGAGGAGATGAACAAATCCTTGAGCTTATGACTGGCGGACAACTCCTTCGGCCTCCGTGGTGGATCCTCGGTGATCCCAGGGGGATCCGGGGAGCTATCCCGTCGCGACATCCGGCGGCCGGCGTTGCGGTTGAGGAGCATTCGCAGAGTTTTGCGGCGACGGAGATGGACGACGGGACTGGAAGCGGGGCTCCGGGTGGGACTACCGGCGACGGCGCATTGAGTGGCCAAGAGCTTGAATTTCTGGAGAGTAGCCATAGGAGATCAAAATCTAGAAGCTTCTCTCTCTACTTTGCCTCTAAAGGATGGAATTGAACATCTGCCGATGGAAGGTTTTAAGATCTGTCTCGACTGTGATGATTGCTTGAGAGAAGAGAATATGAATTAGGGGAGTGCATTCCCTACTTTGATTCTTCCATCCTTCTTTACTCTTTTCTACCTTTTTGTTTTTTTTTTTTTTTTAATTTTCTTTTACGCCCTTTTTGAGTTTTTTCCCCTTGCAATAATAATATTATTATTAATAGAAAATAAGGACGGATAGACTTGTCTGCCCCTAGGGTCCGTTTCGCGTCGGAGTGAATCTGGCGGAGTGAGCTTCCTGCTTGCACGTGGCAGCTTCTCAGGATTTTGAAATTTACATAATTACTCTTACTATTATTTTTTTAAATTAATTACTCATTTTATAACTTTTTTTTTTTTAGTTCTGAATACTTCATAAATAAAATATTGAAATGAAAATTATCTAATGATCTAGATTCCACCAGTAGTGTTTTTGGGAGGCTGAGATTTATCATTTAATTTAAGTAAACAGTAATCACTTTTATGATATTGATTAAAGAAAAGTAATAGGGTACTTTATTTTTTTTTAAGTGACTTTGAGATTACGCTGAATCTTGGATTGGGTTGTTGTGTCCCATCCAATAATTTTTTGAATTTCAATCATAAAAAGAAAATTATAAAATAAAATAGAAAAGAAATGTAGTTTAAAAAATCATGTTCTAGAATGTTTTTTTTGCTTCTAAAATTTGTTCTCAAGGACTTGAAATGCACCACAAAAGGACTTTATCATTTCAGTATTAACAAAAATAAATAACTTAATACTTAATACTATTAAATACTTATTCAGCATATAAAAAATCAAACACTACTTTAAAGAAATAAAAAGTAGGCAATGCCAGCAGGCTAACAGGTATAGGCAATATATGAACATACATCTTCTTTTAGTATATGTACATTGCCGGAAACAAGCATATATTGTGTATGTTTTGCTTGCATTTATCTCCTATGAACATCAAGATAGTGCCATGTGGTGCAAAGAGTGACTGAACCACACACTTAGTGACATCCTATCACATTGATAAGATACTCACAATTTATAGTCTCATATTTAGCAAATGAGAAGGAATCTCAACCCACTAGAAAGAATCAGGTAGAGAGTTTGACCTTTCACAACAATTAATTGAATCTGGGGAGAGGGGGGGAGGGTTGATCTTTAAAAGCCCAACTTCATCTGAAATTATGTCCACCTCCTCTGCTTTCTCCTCAATGCTCTCTTCATTCTTGATTCGTCCCAGAGCCTTGAGAACTTCTTCCATGGTAGGCCTCATATCTCTCTCCTGTTGCAGACATCGAAATGCCAACTCTGCCACCAATGTTATTTTCCTCCTTGTAACAAAATTGCTTTCAAACCCAAGGGATGGATCCACCAACTCATGCAATGTATGATTTTGAATTTTGTTCACAGCCATGTTAATAAATTAATATCATGCTGATGCTCGGTGATGTCCGACAGCTGAGTTGCAGATGTGAAATAAAGTTCCATCACAATTCACCCCAAAGCTGCAAACGTCGCTTTACCTCGCCGATGGTAGCATTGATAGTACCAGATCAAGAAGCCAAGGTCCTCGTGCAGTTGACACATGGGTGACATCAGAACAAATCGAGAAAAGCCCAAAATCAGCAACTTTTACCTGGAAATTGTTATTCAGGAGAATATTGTTATTTTGACATCACGGTATGATCTCTGACTCGCGAGGTAAGCCAGTGCATTGGTCATCTATGGCGATGCTCACCTAAGGTCCCAAGTGAGCAAACCAGAGCTCTGCCACCATGAAAGATGATCTGTCACGGTTCCATTAGGTTATATTCATAAACAAGGAGAGTTCACTGCCCTCGAGGTGCACCCACAATTACATACTGATGTTGTAAATTTAGTTAGGATCTCACTGCTCTTTAACTGGTTCAACACGCCTGAAATTATTCTCATATAGAGCTTGACTCGGCAACTACACGCCCATCTTGTAGTTCACCTGATCAAAATGAAACCAGTTCAGAAAAGGAAAACCAACAACATATGATGGTGAGTTAAGTTGCACTGCAGATATTAGCAAGTTTGCATCCTTTATCAGAGAACAGTGCCAAATCCTCCATCTCCAAGTTTTCTGGATGGGTCGAAATTGTTAGTGGCCTTTTCAAGTTCCATGTAATCGAAAACCTGAACTCCAAAGTAGGTGCTCCCCTTTTCAATGTCAGACTTTGTGTAGGGATAAGAGGGGATGCTCTCAGAGAAACTAGTTAAGGACGGTGCAATGGCTTTGCTTGAAAGAAGAGCAGGAAGGTCTGCTTATGATGATGGCCAGAGCAAGAAAATAGCAGAGAACTCCAAACGAAAATGCGCAGCTGCACCTTAACACTGAAAGGCCTGGAAAGTGAGCATAGTTGGTTTCAAATTTGTTCCAAGACAAACCATTTTGAAGGTATTCAAATCTGTTTGAAATAAGAGGGTATTACCTGCTATTTTTGGTACATTATTACCACCCTTCCCTGCAACATTCATGAAATACAGAAAATGTCAATTGAAACTTGAATGACTATGTCGAAGAAACTAATGGGAAATTTATTTTGTATGCAGATAGGAAAAAGGAACATATGTACACAATCGTAATACAACCAACTAATCAGACTCTTATCCATTATCCTAATTACTACTTAGAACCGAGATTTTCCTCATAACCCTTTAATCAATAGAGCCACAGAAATCATGGTCTACTAGGCCATTCACTGATATGGAAGTAGGTGATTGCTGTAGAATGTGACAAATGCAGAAACAATTACAAAACATTATACACATTTCTTGACCAGGATCTCTTCGCAAATTAAGATGATATTTGCAAAGGCATACTGGTAAGCAGACCCCCCCTTTCCCTGGCAATGTTCCAAAGGAAGGATATGTGATAGTGCTGTAGTGGGAAGGAGGGGGCTTCATTTGATTGTCTGTCCGACACAGCCTCATACAATCTACTTATAGCAGACTCAGCAGCCAGACGCCTTTATCAGGCTTACTGAAATCAATTAGGAAGATAGCAACATGAAGTGTGGCAACAAAGAAATTTTTTTAAGTAATAAATAAAAAAAACCTACATCAAAAACAATAAACAGAATTCAGTATGAAAAAGCAAACAGGAATTAACAGAAATTAAGTGACCAAATCTTAACATGTTTTTCCTCTTTTTCTTATGTGCCACTTATGATACCAAAGAAAGTTAGCCTCCTGAAAATCAACATGATATTGAATTGGGTAACAAACACCTATAGAAAGATTGGGAAATTCAGACTGAAAGAGCAGTTTCATTCATCAAGTCATTCTAACCTTATATATCTTGTGACACCCAATTATAGAGGTAAAAACTGTTATCATATTACATTCTTGAGCCCAACCAGTAAGAATCCACTTTCAATGATAGCAATCAAAAGAATATACATGTATGTTTAACGAAGGAAGTTTGTGCTAGTAACAATGGTTAGATATCACAAGCCGGAAAGATGTTCAAGAATTGTGCTAACATCTATTAATCTAATAAGCTAGACATGTGAGAGCAGAGTTGGAAGTAAAGAATGAGTTCACCGACAACAACATATACAAAGAATGTATAAACCTTTTTATAATTCTGAAACATAAAACTGAACATAAGGAGGTTAAGATTGAGCTGAGTTGTAGAACTGGAATCTATATACAAGGCCTACACCTATATGGGTTAGGATATTGCTTAGTAATTTCTTTTCAAGAATAAACACTGTTTTATAATTCCTGGATTTGGGTTGATCACTTTATTTGATTTTACAACCTTCTCCTCTAATCAGATACCAAGAGCAGGCTTAGGGGCAGAATTAGATCAAGTTTGGCCACAATCTTGGACCGTAGCATGTAGGTTGTCCAGGCAAAGTTGTCTAAAATGGAATGATGTATGTGCATTTTCAAGTGAAAGAACAGCGAAAACAGGGTCTGCATTATAACATAGACATTGCAGAGAATCAATCCCGGACCATCTATATACCAAAAATGAGTTTGTTGATCGCCCTTTCTCCAAACCTTCAGACTAATCGTATCCCAACCATTCTCCATAACCTATATACCACAATTAAAATCACTTACAAAGAAAAATGAGTAACATGGCCAAGCTTGAATACCTCGTAGATGACAAATCCGGTCGCTGCAAATACAAATGGTTTCTCCCTTATCATAATCATATCCACATTGCCCACCACGGGCAATACATTTTGAACAATCGGCATCATAGGGAAGAACATATCATGATTAACCACACCCTGGTATCATTGGTAATATCATTTGCGCTGATTCGAAACAACGGTACTCGACACTCATCGGATCGCTGGGAACCAGACCAGTTGGGTTAATAAACATAGCTCGAATTGCCAATTCTCTCGGATTGCACTAAACGACGGTGAGGCGTAGGTGGATTCAACTGATCGCAACCATAGAACAAGGCTTTAGGTCTTCGTTACCCACGCCGTAATTGAAGATGGTGGAATTGAGAGGAATTAACGAATTTGAGGCGTTGTTCCAGATCCAACCCGGCCAGAGTTAGGTTTTACCGGTCTGGTCGATCGAAGAACCGGTATATCAAATCGTCCAAGTTTAACTCGGCATACCCTTCCGGCAAATCAGCCGAACTCCGGCAGTCCGTTTGCGTTCCGGACGGTCGCCGCCGGTGAGAATGGGCAGTTGATGTTCCGATGGAGCCGCACCGCGCGCGGTCGCAGTTGGGGAAGAAGGTGACACCAGCGGAGATGGTGGTGGGAGGTATTGAGGATAGGAAAAGGAAAGTGGAAGGAGAAGAAGGAGGAGTGGCAGGAGGCGACGACGACATGGAGGTGGAAGAGAGGAGAGGGGTGGAGGTGGAGGAGATGGCATTTGGGTAATAGGACAGAGGGAATTGTCGGTGGGTTGACTGTCATATACTTTGTTTACCTTTGAAATTGGAACGAAATACTGTTTCATGTTGATTATGTGAGTAATTAGGGATATTCTGATGATTTGAAATTATTTTTGCCAGTATTCAAGTCGCTTCTCATCCCTGCTATCCAAAATTGATTAAAAACTAACATGATAGGAAAAGAATGGATTTCTAAATTATAATGGCTGTTGAAACAGAGGCTTTGGTTGTATTAGGTACAAAGTCAAACACTCATACCAAATAATAATAATAATTAATAACATGATGTTGAAGAAGACGTCCTTATCCCAGCCATACTCCCCCCCCCCCTCCCCCCCCCCCCCCCCCCCCCCCCCTCCCCCCCCCTCCCAAAATCAACACCAAACCATAAAATAATGTGAAATGGATGTGCAGATAAGAGCAGGAAGACGCGCATAGCGAGTAGGTCACAAACCAGAACCAACTTCTAGAACTTAAAACCTAAACTATATATAATTTGGAGGGCAGGCAACCAAATTGGTGGGTCCTTGATATTTCATAGGTAGGCTGAGCATGTTGTAACACCTTACCAGCTACTCCTGACCTGAATATTTTATTGGGAAGCATAGTAATTTGTAACAGGGATAAAATTAAATAGAGCAGTTGGCTTGCACCCCTAATCAACAGTGCTAAACATGGATGTGGGTCTACCCGTGGTGGAGGAAAACATGGAGATGGAAAAGGAAAAGAAGAAGAGGAAGAGGAAGACTTTATAAAGTTGGAGCCAGCCCCGATGATCTGGGTAGAAAGGATCATTCAGGACACGCAAAGATATCAACCCAAAAACTCCTCCAGTATTTACTCTCAAGTCCAGAAGAGTATTACAGGCTACCTAGAAAGTTAGTTTGGGCCAAGCCCTGTATCCTAAGGGGAGATAATATATATGAGGCAGATCACTGCTCTGTTTAGTTGAATTCTACATTTTACAGCATTTTTCCCACTTTGAAACAATTACGACAAAAAAACTTATTTTTCAGCAACCCTAACTACCAATCCAAATTTGAAGGCAAAGATGAATCAGTCTCATAGTGAAAATTGACGAAACAAGGGGATGTAAAAGGAGAAGAGAAGGTCTTTTCCGACTAGCAGCTGCTGCTCGTTGCTTAAAATCATATGCATAATAATCAGCTTCGATCCTATCTGATCATTATTCCGAATTATCTGATATGATGACAACGGAATAAATATGATATTCCGCCTCCTTCTCCTTCAATCAATTATAAACCAATTAATCTAAAAGAATGGTGAGATAAAAAAAAACAACATATGATAAACCGGTAATTAATTTATCGGGAAATTCAACGGTGTGGAGAAAGGGGGGATTAAGTGCGGCACGGGAACAAGCAGTTAATCCGTCCCTGCAAATTCCATGGGAAATCTACTCTCCCGTAAACCGATTCTTCCCAAGACAAAATCTATAAGGAGGAGAGTAGTGAAGAGTAGCAAAACATAGACGTCTGTGAGACAAAGAAAGACTATCTAATGAAGGAAGTTGTTTCTATATACATATACATACCTGAGATGAGGTTGTTGGGTTTCCGCAAGTGGAAGCAGAGGAAGGCCCATCTCGACAGTAGCATACGAATTGGGAGTTATTATAGCCGCAATGCCCACCCGATTCAACGCATTCTTTACACAAACTGTTATTGGCGTTCCACAGCAGCCCAAAACCCTCCTTAAGAGCTTCCCTAACATCATCCACTTTACCTCCGCCGCTCACAATAGCCTTAGCTGCTGACTCAATTATCGGAATCTTCACATTCACATCGCAACTCCCTGAGCTAAGACTACCCAGACTAATACTCAGTATTGTAAAGTAACAGATGGTATCATTGTTGGAGCAATTGAACTGGTTGGGAATCGATATAAGATAGATACACTGATAGTAGAGGGTCAACTCCGAATTGGAGGTGGTGCTGTTATAGCTAAAGAGCGATGTATCCAGAGTGGTGGAAACATATTTACTAGGGCAATTACTATCCCAATAATCAGCCCTAGCTACCGTGACGGTATTAAGGAGCATGATAGTTCAGACTTTGTAATTCGCTTCGTTCATTGTAAACTCGGGGGCTTCACCCTCACAATCCAACTTGAACCCAGGATGGCCGCAGTATTCAGGGCGATCCCCTCCCCAGAATGGATAACCAATCTTCGTATTCAGATTCCCGCATTCATATTCTTCGCCGCAGCTGACGAATCGTTCATCATCTTCACATACAACCCTCGGAATTACAGCGGATAAGAACATAAACAAGAGAAGCGAAATTGGAAAGAGATGAAGATGCATTTTGCAAGAGAGATAGAGAGAGAGAGAGGAGATGACCAGGTGATATTTTTGATTTCCTTTCTCGGCCATGAAATTAAAATGAAGCGATTGATCTTTGAAATACTTATGAAGATTTTTCAAAGGAACAGAAACTTCTCTTTGAAAAATGAATATAACGAGAACCGGTCTCTAGGAAATAATGCGGGGGACCGAGTCTCTCATGTAAATAGTCAAGCTCTTAAGTGGATTTCTTTCTCTGCAACTCCCCAATAATTTTAATTCATTTTAATTTTAACCACACTTGATCAACAAACCCAACAGCCTAGATTGCTTAAAAAGTTATCCTGCTTTGCTTGCATATAAAGAAAGATTGCTTTCAAGACTTAATCATCTATTTTAATATTTTTCAATTTTATTACTATTTGTGTCTTAAGTCCAAAATGAATAAAAGTAAAAAAACAAAACAAAAACTTAATTATCATCCATAAAACAATAATTTATTGATTTTTATCTTAAGATAGGAAACAAAGAATTCTATTCTCCCCTTTTCATTGTATCAAACTTAATTTCTATAATACCCAAATCCCATTTTTCTTTCTCAAAATATAACCAATTTAAATTTTTTTTTAAACATTTATTTATTTTACATTACATGAACTTGAGTTTGGGACCTCAAGTAACCTATTCCCATTTACCCTTGGAGCAGTTTCAAGGCAAATCCAAATTTATTTTTAAAAAATAAAATAAAAATAGCATTTAATATTTGGTGTTAAAGCCAATGAGCTCTGACTCAATGGTTTAAGGTTGGACATGACACAAGGAAGAACCAAGTCCTAATCTCCATGAGAACAAGAATACTTAATAAAATTAGTTATGCTAGTTTAATTAACATATGAGTAACTAATTATAAAGTCAATATATACTACAAATAAATAAATAAAACAATTTGTAAATATAAGTGGAAGTAACTAGCCAATAAGACTTAGCTCAAGTGATTAAGAATATAAGCAAAAGGATAGGAAATGTCCATGGTTTGAGTTACAAGGGGAATAAATTGTGAGAAACATAACATAATAATACGATGTAATGGAAAATGAATATATGTAAAAAGGAAAGTGGAAACAACCCAAAGGAAAAGAAAAAAAAGACCTTGATTTGTACTTTGTAGAATGGTTTTCATACTTTGAAGGGTGAAAACCAAAAAAGAAAAATCAGAAACATTAGAGCATGGAACTTAATATTTGACCACCATGGGGCCATCAACCACCAAAACTTTGGCTCGGCTCAACTGTTACGCATGCATCTACACAGGCAACTAGAAGCGATGTATGAACTCATGGAAACCTGGTTTTGGTCTGAGGAGATATTTTAGGGGAGAAGATTTAGATCAGACAAGTCTAATTTTTGATCGTGACGAACTTGACAAGATAAATCTGACTCGGAAAATATCCAATTTTTGACAATGGGGATTGCGTGTTAATGCCAAAAAGTGCTCATAACTGGCAATTAGTTAACGCAAGTGGAATCAATCCACACATTCATCTTTCTTCTGTTACATAATTACTTCGCAATAGTGAGAACTCTTGAATGGATGGGTATCATGACCCGGAGAAAATATGAACGGGGTTGAAGAACGCACACAATTAGGGGATTTATATAATTGATGAACATAGAAGTTTTTAAGCAAATAAATTGTATAAATGCTTCGACTAGAAGCATCCAATTTAGCTTATAAGTTTTTTTTTTTCCTTCATTGGTGACATCGACTTTAGCATCGTAGTTCATCCATACTCCTAACATTACAAACTTACGTAGTGAATAAACGGAAGCTATCCATATAACGTTCTATATCAACTGCTTTTAAACATCCGTTTGTCTACCTTTACAAATTCGATAATAGAATACGAATGGTTTACGATTAATCTTAGTCCTTGATCGAACAGTATGATAGGGAATCGATCAATCAAAGCTGGTTATAGTTGTCCCGTGGATTGACTTGTATAAAAGGCCAGCACAAGTGACTACCAATTCCTCCCTATAGGGTGGTATTTTGTCAAAAAATTATTGCGATAATGAAAGCTTTCATTTCTTTTAGTATATATCAACTGTCTGTGTTCCATTTTTTTCATGGTTTTTTTTTTTTTGGAAATCTTTTTTGAGTTTCTGTAACCATATTCTTTACACAAAGATATCTTAAAAATTTCTCTTAAGACGTTTTGGATGAAGATGACTTTAGTATTTTGTTCTAGAACCTCTACCTATTAATTAGTGGAAGTTTTATGGTGGCTCATAAGAGACAACATAACTTTAGAGTTTTCTATTATATATTTTCATATTGTTGTTAAAAATATATATAGAGTTTATACTTTTTATACTATTAAGTGTAAAAAGAGTTACATTTTTTATGATATTTTATGTATAAGAAGAGTTACACTTTTAAGTATTTAATGTGCAAAAAGAGTTACACATTCAATGGTAAAATAAATTTGTAAATATACTTTGAAAATAAATTATGCTTTCAATGAATACTTAAATATATAAATAATGAGTTAAATGTTACAAAACTTATTAGGTTGATGAAGATAATAAGTTTCTAGCATTTATGAGTAAATCATGTTTAATTTGTACATTAAACATATAAATAAGGTATTAGATTGTTATAAAACTTATGAGGTTGAGGAATATCATATGTTTGTAATATTTGAGATTAAATATATGTGTAATATGTGAATTAAACATATATTTATGTTTTAGGATGTTACAATCTCAAAAGATTAAGAAGACAAGCAAGTCTTCTTGGTAACTACATTTTCTACCCTAAGAGTGTTATATAAGAGTGATTTTTCTTGAATTCAGAAAAGTGAAAAACTTGATCAATCTCAAAATTATTATTTTCATCTTACTTCCCTTAAAGATTACTTGAGAGAGTGATCTCTATTTTTATGCATATTTCCACATTAAAATTTTGGATTTGAAAATATTGTCATAATTATTTTTTGCATAGACACTTCAATTGATTGAATTGAGTGTTTATTTGATTGCATAAATAGGGAAAGATCTTTGTTTGTGTTAGTAGGTTTTTTTTTTTTACAATATGATATTAAACTGGGTTCCAGACTACGTGTGAAATCCTCATATATCGAACAAAAGATGAGAATCACAAATCCATGGTTGTGTTTTATTAAAGAGGTAGAGATGATCTAGATAAGAGTAAGCTCTCAATGCAAGTAACGTTTCATGTAAAGCGTGTGTTAACATAATAGAAGCCAAGGAAAATCTTAGGATGCAGAGAGTAGAACAGATGATCTGAGGAAGGTTTAACAGTACTTTGTTCTAGAGAAGGATTAATAGACATGTGCCTAAAGAATCATATAAATTAGAAATAAGGAGGATTATGAGTTAATAAGAATGGACAATATGATTCCAATATGGGTTCCCTACAAAGATAAGGCATCAAGTGATCTAATCTAGTAGAAAATTCAAAACGCTCATTAGACACATAAAGATGAGGGGGCCCATTTGGTGGATAGCGTTTTGTGCTAAAATTAGATGATTAGACCTATTTTAGAGGATTGATTAGTCAAAACTTCTAACGTTGTTGTTTGGTGAAGAGCGGATTAGACTCAATCCGCTAGTTTAAAAAGCGTTGCTCCTAGTAGCATTTTCCACATAGAGGACATATGTTGTGTTGAAAAGGCAAGTTTGTATCAAAGTTGTCAATAATTACTACCCTTACCCTAAGGTTCTCACAAAACACTACAATAGCTTATTAGCCAATTACCCCATCTTCAATCTTCACCCTCATCTTACCTCCATAGCAGATCCCAAATGCAAGTTCGATGCAATATGAGTATACCTTATTTCCAATAAACTCACCTTATAAACCTAAATTATTAACAAAAAACAAAAAAAAATACTCAACAATAAATTTTGTAAATATCCTTATTGGTCATTTACACAATTAAGTAGCTATCAACTAAATTTTATTAAACACATTTATAAAATCAACTAATAGAATCAATTGTTCGAATTAGCTAATATAATCAGCTAATAGCAAACACCTATCTAGGACCGTGGTCTTTAACCGATGCAATTTGAGTAGGTGGGAACTTTAAAACACCCACCCGAACGTGTAAAGATAGGGCAATCAAGGAACTCCTTGGCAAGAGGTTTGTGACAAATTGATGCTTAGGGCCTTTAATATTCCAATAGCTGGACAAGAGCTTAAGAACTCCTTGGCAATTTAATACTTTATGAACATGCAAAGCATTAGGGGTGTTAAAATAAAGAAAATTGCAGTAAAAAAAATAAAGAAAAAAGAAAATTAGTGGACAAATTTGCCCTCTACGGCTTTGAGGGGGTGGGGGTGTGATAGTAATTGACACCCCAAAGACTTGGTCTTCTAGACAATATATTAATTCCTTCTACCAATTACATCCTCTTATGAAATTCCCATGATTCACACACTACTTAATAATAAAAAATCCTCATAAAGCCACCCAAAATGATATTCCCTTGTCTATCTTTCTATGTTGGTAATATGTGCCTTTCAACATCAATTGTGGAATTTTACTTTCTTCCACTCATTCTTATCTTTTGCAGCATTATCAGGCTCAGAATCAGATCATCTATCTTATCGCTTGTTTTTCCCCAAAATTATTTTGA
Organism: Tetrastigma voinierianum; assembly: GCA_016808115.1. NCBI lineage: Eukaryota > Viridiplantae > Streptophyta > Magnoliopsida > Vitales > Vitaceae > Tetrastigma > Tetrastigma voinierianum. The sequence continues at coordinate 10,334 of JAEQBH010009332.1, read as the reverse complement.
TCACAAATATGCTTTTCCCTAACGCAAGTTAAGTTTGCTTTTAAGCTTATTGTAGTCACCAAATCCTAGGTCCTAATCAATCAATGACTACTAAGGCTTCTCACCTAAAGCACACCACAGTTGGAGAATCCAAAACCGTCCAATAGATCAGTAACAAAGCACATGAAAACTCTTTTGGGATTAGGAAGTATGAAGACTACTTCCAAGATTGATTAATTGCCAAAGGCTTTTAATACTAGTTTTAATGTTGACAGCTAACCAATTAACAAATACTGAAAGCGGCTTCATAGTTTGAAAAGGGGCGACTTAAATGATAGTCTTCTTTTTTTGTTTCTTATCTTATAAAAAATTCATATCTCTATGTCTAACTTATACAAACTATAATGTTAAATTAAATATGAGAGTAACAAGTAATTTTCACCACACAAAAATAAGATTAGTATCTAGCGTAAACAGACTTTATGGCATGGTCTTATTATTCTCATAAAATTTGTATTTCTATTCATGCGTAGTTATTTACTGGGCCGTACGGTTTCATCACCCGTACCAGAGGCATTGAACTTTTCCAAAGCATGGGAGAATATTTGTTCTTGTTCCTGGCGGGTTAAAGAGTTACTTAGTGCTTGCTCCACTAGCACATACTTAGTCAATCTTTATATTATTAGTCAGTGGACTGATACAATGACCCTAATTAAATTCAAGAACTAGTCAGATTAGAACTGATCTCTAATTTCTTCTTTAATTTTATCCAGGAGGGTTCCTCACCCCTGCACAAGTCATGATTTGAATTCAGTGGGTCAGAGCGATTAATGAATTCTCTGACCACCAATTGGTTGAAAGTGTTTAATGCAATGGTGTATTGAGCTTGTTGGTGAGTGGGTGCAGTGCTATGAATCTTAACAACTAATGCCTAAGAGAAGGACATTGCACAAAAACATGATACTGAGATACGTACTTTGAAGGAAAGATTCGGGGGAGGAGGGTCCTTCACCTGTTACAAGAGGGAGGAGGGTCCTCATTCGTTGGGGAAGCTCTACATGTTCTGGAGGAGGGTTGACTTTGATCTTTGCAGTAGCAAGTGGTTTTATTCAAAACCAGGTCATACCCACATGCTCCCTTAGATTCCAGGCACTCCCTACACGCTGTACCGTTCACTTTCAATCTCACCTCAAATCCTTCTCTAATTGGCCCTTCAATTATTTGAACCAAATTTTTAAACAGACTCATTCCTTCCCTGAGTAATGTTTCAAGGTCTGAAAGGACTGGAAAAGACACGCTCACATTGCATTCTCCAGGGCCCTGCGGCTGTGACCCAGGCAAGAAGTAACCAATACCTGTCAGAGGATTCCTAGCTTCGGAACAAGAAATTTGGTAAGGAATCAAATATGCTTCCAGGGGAGATGGGCAACCATACACAAATGTGATGTACTGGTAATCCCCTGCTCCATAATCAAAGAGTTCAGAATCCAGCGTAGTGTTAGCAAGAAGGGGCGAGCAAAGTCCCTTCAAGAAGTCATGTCTTGCAAGTCTTAGAGTTTGAGCATCCTTATTCAAACTCAAAACACTGTATTGAACGCCCTTAATCTCTATGGTTGCTGCTGCTATACCATCACCATCATCTTGGCAATGGAGCTGTAGGTCATAAAGCCCACAACCCAAGGGCCGGTCGCCTCCCCAGAAAGGATAACTCACGCCTGTGATGTTGCCGCAGCTGAACTCTTTTCTACATGTATTGTATGGTGCTCATCCACATCAGGGTTGCCTAAAAGACACAGCAAAATCAAACAAAACCAACACTGATAATATGGAAAGGCCTAGAGATGGTGAAATTGAGAAAAACCAGGAATTCATTATGGGCTGATGGTTTAGCGAAAGGGGACGGGTTACTTCAAGGAAAATAATGAAGATTGTGGAAGGAATTGAGTTCATCCATGGTGAAGACTCATCCAATGAAACTTGGGCTGTGTTTCTTCTTGACTCAAAGACTAATATAAAGTGAGACCATTTTTCTACAAGAAAGGCCAATTTACTTAAATGCCCAAACCTTGAAGAAGCAAATCACGTGGCATACAGCATACTTTACTGGAAATTAGCATCTGTTTATCCTCCCTCCCCATCTCCCTGCCTAACACCGACAGTGCTTATGTATTTCTACCAACAACCACGCACATAAACAATAAATTGATTGAAAAATAAATATTTAGAAAGGCTCTTCAATATTTTGTTTTAGTGATTAGCATCCTCACCAATTATTTTACAGGCAAGTAAGATTAACTTAATATTTGACCAGTTTTTCAGGGCTAATAAATAAAGAGAGTAGTTGCATGATGACAATATACGAATAGAAAGGCGTCTGGGTCAAGAGCAAGCAGGAGCTGAAGAACCCGTCAATGGGGGAAGAGAAGTGTGAAACAAGTCATAAGGATTTCACGAGATTTCATGTTCATGTGTTAGTGTGGCGGAAGCTTCCTGTTTGATGCTTTTTTGCTTGACTTCATATTTTTATACCAAACCTGAAGAAAAAAATAAAGGGGTTCAACATCAAATGGGCAGGAACATAAAAGTGTTTGAATTATGAATTGTGGGTTTTACTGGTTTGCCCACATACCCAAATTTGGAGTCTCTGATTGAAATAGGAAAATGGAGATAAATGGCTTAATCTGCCTGAAACCCTATTCAAAGATGGTGTAGAAAGGAACAAGAAAGTGGATGGGATTCAAGATCTCGAGAGATTAACGCCCTATATCTACATATGCCGTGACCTTGCGGCTAGATAATTGATCAGTTAATTTGCTTTTGAGTCAAGTCCATGGAAGATAATTGAGAGTCATAAACGGGGTAGAATATCCCCCAGATGAAACTAACTAGTAAAACCACAACCTTTGAATTCACATTTTTTCCTCTGTAAATTTTCCATCATTTCACACCATTTGTGGGCTCCAATTGAACCAGAAAAGTATGGGGAAAGAAAATAAAAATACTAAGGTTCCTGTTTTTGAAAATCGTTGTTGAGGTTATGAAAACCGAGAGAATGTCATTTTTGTGATTCTTCAAAGATGCTATTTATCTCGAATTTATCGCTTTTACGTTTCTTCACATTTTTCGTTTCTGCTTACGAACATGTGGTTTTTAAAACAGTGAATCAAACACTCTAAGACTTCATCTGAACCCGAAGACTTAAAATAAGATTTAAACGAAAAGCTCGAAAAAAAGAAACTCTAAAGAAAATAAAAATAAACATAAATTTAATAAATTAATTTTATACGTTTATTCACCGACAGCCTTACAACTTCTCTCAAAGTTTTGGTTCAAGTATGAATGCTTTTTTAAAGCAATCAGTCAGGTAAGTTTGGAAAAATCCCTTTTTATAGCTAAAGCCTTGATCAGAGATTTTAACAATTAACCACAAAGTTATCCTTCCATCTTAAAAACCTATAGAATCATATTATATATAGAATTTTGACTAAAAATAATTTCCATAATTATAACCATCTTCCATACGCCATCCAAACTTATATATATCCTAAATTGTTTTGAGACGCCCAAACCCAAAGACTCCGCTAATAAAGGATAATGTTTATTTGTTTATATTTATTTTTCCCGGCTTACTATAAACTTCTTCATTCATATATCGTTAAACATTTAACTCAAATATATTCAGAATGCGTGAATTACAAAAATATTCAAACTTCATAAATGAAATTGCTCAACATATACAAACTTTACATTGCTTATTACAAAAACAAAGACATATACAAAATATACCAAAAGGCCCTCAAAGATGGTTGCTAAGCACCTTTGACACACGCTGGATTATTCCGACTTATTTCTTTTCAGACTTACACGATAAACACCCCGCTGCCTTTATAATTTAGTTTTAAGACATCATGTATCTAATTTCTAATACGATCATCACACTTGCATAATACGCATATATACTAACATATCATATACTTATATATACGCTTATACATATTTCATACATATCATTTCTATACACGCTTTTTATATATATCTCATACTTACTTATTATATCATGCTTTCATTTCTTATCATCGCTCATATACATTTTGCCATTTTACACTTTCTTGGCTTGGTTTCTTATCACAAATGCATTTCACATCACATACAAATAAGCATGTTTCTCATATTATTTCATATCACGCTATTTATCATATTCAAATCATTTCCGTGATATTCGTCATTCGCTTTTACGCTTCATGCCCGCATATAACTTGGGGTTTCGATATGGCGAACTATAGCGACCAAGGTTGCTATCATCAGACGAAATAATCTTAACTATAAGTGGCCCAAGACATCAAGTTTATCAGACGAGACAACGAATAATAAGTGGCTCGAAGCGCCGTTATCATCAGACGGCATTAAATGACTCCTATAGCGACCCGACCGCGTCAGAATGACCCTATCGGGGCTCCATCGATCAAGATGTCGCTGTGACTTTTATCCCTAATAAAAGACGCTTAATTTATCCCTACGAGGCTTCTAGTTAAACAATCACTTTATTTCATTTTTAGCATATCTCATATCCCTAAATAACCATCGTTATCCAAGAATCATATGCTGATGATGCATTTATCATTTACTCTTATCTGTGATTTTCATGCATTTCCGTATACTATCAAATATTTCTACAAACAGCCCCTTTAGACAAATTTTCCTATTCACGCATTCAAATTTAAAGACACCTATTTCAAGTATATTTGATATCCTGTGTTTGGCTACTCCAAAATTTTCAATCATTCCATTTCGACGAAGAATGGCTGGTGCTTTTTACGGCCTAAACAATCGGGGACCACTCTAATGTCAAACATAACCAAACAAACGAATGCATACATGCAACCTGGGGCCTTATTTAACGTAATTTTCTCTGAATTTATCCAAATTTGTATACGCCTATTTCCGTGAGATTTGTTCTTCTGTAAGTCTCCTTTACACAGACTCGAATCACTCAATTTGACGAAATGATGGCTAAGTTACGAATCTGTGCCAAACTGCGACTAATTTAATGTCAAAATATAAACTACCTATGCTTACAACATGCCTCCCATTTGACGAATTCTATGCCAAGAATGTAGATCCAAATTCAGATACACCTATTTTTGGGCGAGATTAGACTTTCTGTGTTTTACTTACCTTAATTTGAATAACTCACTCGACCTGGACACCAAAACAAAAACACGCTTTAAAAACTGACAAAGAGATCTCCCCCTAAACACATCATTTTCTATACAATTTTTCTTCCATCGGCGACCACAATCAAACCAAACAACCATATAACAACCTAGAGCAACCCTTTAAAACTAACTAAACCAATCAACTTCATTATCGATGCAGGTAATTCATAACCAACAACAGAAAACTCAAACCTAAACACACCCATCAAATATCCATACAAATCCCACATATTGTGACAAATAGATTCAAACCAAGATCCATACCTTGCGTTTCCTTCTTCTTCCCCTTCTTCTTCTTCTCTTATCTTCTTTCTCAAACACGACCTAAATTTCAAACGTGACAATTGTCTAAAATTGGGTGCTAATTGTAAATGTGGTCTTATCTCACTTACATGGCTAAGGCCATGTTTGGCAAATACTTTGGCGATTTATTACCCTTTTCGCATTTAAGTCCTCATATCCCTTTATTTACACATTCTTTCACATATTCTAATCGAACATGGTACTTAAGGATCTTACGACATTCGAAGCCTACGGTGAAATTACTAATTTACTATCGACCCTGGGATAAATTCCTGCCATGATTTTATTTTTAAGATTATTATTCCCGAAAAACTTTAAATTTTAACTAGATACACCAACATGTTATAAAACCTGTCATGTATAATTTCAAAGGGCTAAACATAAAAAAAAAAAAAAAAAAACCCTAATATGTGAAAGAGAGGAAGAAAAAAAAGGGACGAAAAAAAAGATGAATAAAAAGAGAGGAGAATTTTGTAAGTTTCTTATTTAGATTTCATTGAAATATTATATGAATAAATGATAAATTTATTTGTTTGTGAAAAAATCATAAATTTATTTGTTTTTCATTTGTTGAAATATTTCTTAGAAAATAATATTTTTTATAACCTTGTTACCATAATCATCAATGAATATATTGAATTTTTGTTGGTGTTATATATTAATTTGATAATTTTCACAGAGCTTGTTGTAAAAATTGAAACTGACATTTTACATCTTTTCTTTTTTCCTATTGGAATCTTATATTTGTTGTAATTTATATCCACTTTTATTTTTTTTCTTTATACTAATACCATGTATTTAATTTCTATAATTTTACATAATATAATGTATATGAAACCATACACAAGTAAAAATAAAATTGTATTTAAAAATATTGTATAATATATAAATCCGCCTCTCTCCTAAACTAAAATCCATAGCTACATTATTGTGTTTATTCAAAAATTCATTTTATTTATTTCTTCTATATCATATGTTCCAAGAAAATTTCAAAAATATAAAATTCTAAGCAATTTTAATTATATTGAATTATCTATATTTGGAACCCAAAAGAGTGATAAAGGAAAGCAAAATCTAAGAAAATGATTTTTTTTCATGTTTGGTTTCCTGCAAAAATATAGAAAAATCAAAAAAAATTTCTGAAATTTTACATATTTTTAATTTTTCAGTCCCATATAATGTGTAAAGAATAAAGGGTGGTATGATAAGAATGTAATATATGAGAACGATCTTACAAGTCTAAACTTATTTTTTCTTTAAATTTTTCTCTATATTTTATTTCTTTAGCACTTTTGGGTTCCAAAAGAATCCTAAGCTTCATGTCCTTGTCAGAAAGGATGAAGATGTAGATGAGAAATCAGCTGACTTATAATTGAAACTCTCTTCGCCACCAAACTAGATATAAGCGTATAAATGTTGCATTTTAATGAATAAGGTGGAGGGTTGTTGCAAACTAAAAGAGTGAAGCTGAGATGGTGATGAAGAAAGAAGGAAGGGTTATTTTTGTAATAAGTTTGTTCCACCCTATACTCAGAGGTATGCATTGGGATGACACCACAATGGAAAATCTCTGGAGTTCACAAATGGCAGCTTCACCATGTGAGTGAGCTGAGACCTTTGGGGCCTAAGCCCACTACTGGATAGGAAAAACTAGCATCAAGCCCTTCTCATGAAGGGCCATGTACTTACTATCATATTAGTGCCTGTTGACGAATCCAACTTAATTCTATAAATCCTAAACCTCATTTCGTGATTCGAGTCCCTCAATCGGTCATCCTATCTCATGGTAGAGCTATACATCAATAAATACGTTACGAGTGACCACATACGATATTTATTCACGCATCTCCCAAGATCCAAATCCCACACCGCCCCAAAAATACTTAATTATTATTGGGCTTATACTTATTCGATAAAGGAAAAAGAAGATATCTTTCCTATAATTGCCGATAAATTTGAAAGATAGTAAATAAAGACTCACCTAATTTTGGGGAACGTATTTAACCCAATCGCTTATCTCTTCTCCACCTTACCACTTTAATCATCGGGTACATGGCCGCACACCGCTGGGCCGTTTGATCCGTCACGATGTTCCTGAGGCCGATAATTCGATAACGTACACACCACTTTCACAAGCTTGGCGAAAGAGTTAATCTGTATCATTAATTTATTTTCTTCAACATTTGACGTGGAGTTCTGTTAGGCTGAAAGATGAAAGTGTTTGATAGAATGTTTATGAGAAAGAACTAGAACATAGCACAAAAGTGAACTGATAGAGTTTGTATATCATCATGATCCAAATTTTAAAGAGAACAAGCAGGAGAACTCAGTTTGTAATGTTGTAACAGAGTCTGACTGAGTTTGGTTTATTGCCATTATACGCATAATTAACGCGTTAAAAATCTGGACGGCTGATTGAATCGTGACACATCGCCTGCCGCTCACCTGGTCGGGCCGATTGTCGACCGCAGCCAATCCATGACGTAATAAATATGGTTATTTATATTTTATTTAACTTAAAAATATATAATTAATAATATTTAAGATATTATTTATTACTTTATATAAATAAAGTATTTTAAATATTTAAAAAATATGTATATCAAGTTTAAATATGAAAAATATTTAAAAATAGAATAAAACTTATTTATATAAATATATATATTTAATTGGGTAGAATAAATAATTTTGTTAACATCTAAAAATAAATAAATAATCACAACACAATGACAGCCAGTTTTTCGGTAACTTCCCTTCATGTTCTAATCCACCCGCCCGCAGTATTTGATCGAATTTTTTTTCTTTAGTTACAAACTCTCAACCTTACAAGCCTTTCTAACCCAAGAAACGACGGTCGCTTTTAACTTAAAAATATATTTACGAAATGACCGCCGGTCGCTAAGAACCGCATTGGTTCAACGGTTCGATCTACCATCCAATTCGATTCACACAGTTTTTTCATCGACCGACTTGGCTTTGATATTTACTTACGATCCGATCGATCCATTCAGATTCTTCTTCAAAACACATGGCGACTCTCTTCGCTTAGCCAGATGATAGATGGTTATCAAAAAAAGGGCCGAGGCTTTTTCATTAGATGAATTAGGGAATGTGGCAAATGGGGCTTGAAGTTAAATGCGGGCTCAACCTCCAAGGCCCACCCAACTCTACTTGCTGCCTAATTGGATTGGAGCCTCAACTTTGTTCAGAAAGGACAATGATTTTATTTGGCTAACCCATTAGGGTTCAAACAAAATTTTGTTTTGTAACCTATTATTTTTAAAGAATTATTCTTAATAATTTAAAAATAATAATAATGTAATATAAAATAGAAAATGGTGCTAGTGTGGTTTCCTTCTTAACTCTTAATCCCTATTTGATTCCTAACATATATACATATATATATTCAGAATTTCAAAGGGGGCAGGCACTTACTAGCTCCGCCACTAGTTTGGGAAAAGTGTGTTTTCATACACTCATGCAGAAAACCAGTTATATAGGGCTCAGGACATTTACCTTACAAAATTTGGGAAAAAAAAAAAAACTGTTTATAACGTATTGTGAACCCTTTAACCTCAGGTTTGAAGTAGGTTAGTTAACTATTACTGACAATGCCCCAAAAAAAAAAATAATCATGTCCCTTCTAACTTCATTTTTTGGCTCCACCATTGCCTATTGCAAGACAGTGTTTCATCTGAATCTAAGTTCTTTAATGGAAATGTCTTTAAACGCTACTTTATGAGATTAACCTACAAAGTCTTATCTGAAAAGCTACAAGTAATTGTCTAATATTATAAATATTTTTTTGAACTTTTAAAAATATTTAAAAATTTTTTTGTCAACTAAATAATATTTTTATGAAAATTTATTTTTACACTAAAAACACTTTTTTGAGGAAAAAAATTTATTTATTCAAACTTATAATATATCGATAGATCCAAGATATTGATACCTAAAAAATCATATAATGATGATATGAACATTCAAGCTTAATAAGACAATAAACGCCATAAACCTGGGTACCTTCGATGCTAATATAACGACTGTAATATTTTCAACTCCAATTATTCAGTTACTGACGATCATAATTTGATATCTTCAACTAATCAAATCTATTTTACCAGTCTGAATTACCCCCACATAAATAAAACGTCGTAACAAAACGATGAATAACATCTCGTCGTAACAAACTAATGACAAGTCAAACGATGCGATAAGACAACGACATACCAAACGCCGCTGATAAGCATTTTACAACAAATCAAACACCATTGTCACGATTTAAAACTGGGCACCGTATTACTACGATAAACCAAATGCTGATAAGACAACTACAATATAAAAAATAAGATAAAACACAACTGTAGGCTATCAACTTTATTAAATGTTAAACGAAAAGAACGAGATTTAAGATGAAATGATTTGCGCTGTTAACGATCGAAAATCACCCATCCTCAAGCCAGTAAAACGGGTTTAAAAGAATAAGAGAGAAAACGAGAGGAGGGGAGACTCTTTTGACAATTACTAAAAACACTTTTAAAATTCACTATAAATAGATCTAATGTTTGGTGTGATTCCCGGTTAAATACACTATTTTTATTCAATGGGCCAGCATATAAAGTTTGAATTATGTCAAAGGGGTTTTATTTTATAATAATAGAAACGCACCTTTTTCCTGAAAAGCAATTTTATGGCTAAAATTTCATCAAGAAATCCTAGTCTCATTTTTTCTCAATTTTATCTTTTTTTTCACTAATCACTCGTTTTTCTTAAGTAAAAAGGGATGATTTTCAGCAATTTTTGACTTGAAATCACCCCTTATATATATCTTTTTTT